>DWJZ01004758.1:0-14927 GCA_018249125.1 Asbolis capucinus
AGTGGTCACTAGCCAGGCGGGAGGAGAATGCCCTACCAAGAGGCTGACTTTAGTCACTTCTAACGACAGTTCGATCTGCCACCGCCATCATGGGATTGGTGTTAGTATTCTAAACCACCCTAATACGTAACATAAATTAATGACAAAAATTTACAAATTTTGAAGTTCCACACATTACATTAAATATCTAACCGTAGTCATTATGTTTCTTTGTCTCATATATTAAATTCATGCTACGGTTCAAACGTATATGAACGTTATGAACTCGTATAATATTCATTTACTTCACTCCCAGACGTCTATATTGCTAATAATTATGAAAATAATATTTTATATATTCTTAGTATGTATATTTTCATATTTTGCAGACACATTACACCACTAAAAATAAAATTAATTATAATTAATAATCTCATGGACGGTTGCAGATACTTAATATTTGGGATAAGAACCTTGAAAAATTACACTGTTTGATCAGTTAATTGTTCTAATTAGTAAATATATAAAGAGAGTTGTATGAAATTGAAGTATCGAACAATTCTTTTGTTTAATTACCTCCGCAATATCATTACGTATACCTACTAATTAGTGCAGGTTAATCATGTAGCAGTCAGCTAACATAATAATGAACTTCACAAAGAAAAATCACATTACACGACAATCCTAATGAGCCTACACTACATGTATGAAACAACGGGAACTTGTAGCATCGCTGCATAGGTAATTTATAACGAACTTTGTCGCTACTAACTGATTAAAGAGCTTCCTTTCGTGGGCGATCTAATTACCGACAAACCGAGAGCAACAATATGTAATCTGAATATTTATGAACGTGTTCCTTACATCGTCCCTGGATTTGATATACCCATACTTCTGTTTATCTTGAACGAAAATTGACTGTGTGCAATGAATAATTTATTGTGAGCAACCGGCACTGACGTTTGCCATATTTTAATATAAATCCATCTACCATATTGTATGCAAAATGCCATTGAATGCAGTGCAAGTCGGGATCATTATTTCAATATACGGCCGCGATATACATCACACGGCCCGTGGTTGCAGCATTTTAAACAAATCATCTTTATACGTATCCCTTCTCGACGTGAGCGTTCGTCGCGACTGCCTTGCGGAATCGATTTTAATAATGTCCGTTTCTCAGTTTTTACATTTTATTATTATTTTTTATTAACATTCGTATATTTTACCGTACATAAGGCATTTATGGCATATTATTGCGGTGCTCGTGAATTGTGCATCGGAGCACTTCAATTGTAAATCGGAATATCATTGTTATTATAATGGCTACTTGTATTAAGACCTTGTTATGCAGAATTCTTGGCCAATGACCAGCAGACAATACAATGCACTGTCCTAAGTAGTTATTGATTAAGTTTGGCATATTAAACAATTGGCACAACTTGTTATTACGCTCCAGGATGTAGTACTTTAAATTTATTATTTGAATTATTCAATGAAGTTGAAAAAAATCGATTTATTTATATTGTCGTAAAGACGTATTTATCTAAGCCACCTTAAATAAACTACAGCGTTTAGTAGTTAATGTAATGTTTTTTATTATTTGTTTCAGATAATGTCAAAATCAATAAATTTTAATGCCATGTTTTTAAGAAATAGATTCACGCGGGCGATAAGAAAAACTGTGTTCTTCTTGCTATTTGTGAACATAAATATGATGTTTTCCGAAGCCCGGGTTATAAGTTTTAACTAAAAGTCGATATTGTTTCCCTATCTTCATTAAACCTGTGAAACTGTCAGGTTAACCTAATTCAGTTTCGTTGAACATGGTGTATTAACCGTCGTTAGTGTAACGACCGCCCTAGATAGCTCTAACAATAAATTTCTTAATTGCCCCTTCGTCGACGGATAGCGAAGATTCTTAGACGGTGATGCAAATGTGATCTCATTTTGTTTACATAATTTATCAAATGACAAGATAATGAGCTTTTTATATAAAATGTAATGTAAGAACAGTGTTTCGTATCTGTTTCCTAATGTTTTCATATGTCTCCTCCAACGTCTATTATAATCATATTATATAAACGAATTTTATATATATATATATTATGATTTCATATATATATATATAGATATTAAATATTATTATTATAGAAATGTTGGCATTTCTATCAGACAGTGCAATTGCAGTAAATGGTTTCAGAAAAAAGTACCTGTTTAAATTTTTATTATTTGTCATTTATCAAGACATATAAATATTATATGAAATCCTGTATTACATTATCGTTATCCTGCATTATATGTTTAAATCGGTTCAAGTGCAATACAGACATGAGAGACAAGTCTTATAAATAAAATAAATAAATGTCTTTGGACAACTCACACATGGCCATCTGAACCCAAACTAAGCGTAAGTTTGTACTAAGATGATCAGACAGCTGATAAACATACACACAGAACAAACACTCCTGGTCATCACAGAAAAGCTTGAATTGCGTGGGAATCGAACCCACGACCTTCGGTGTTGCAGTCAGGTTCACTAACCATTAGAAAAACTGGCCTATCTAACTTACAAATTGGGTTGTCATTTCACATTTATTATTAGAAATGAAAGAAAATGAAATATGAAGGAACAGAAAGTACACTGCCGTAAGGGTATCTAACAAAGGGGGCTGGAAGCACGTCGGATACGCAAACAACTATGATGGAATAAAAAATCTGTTTGTGTTGCAATCATTCAAACAAAGCCAGCAAGCTCCTGCCAAAGCTAACTTTCCGAACGGCCTGCTATTATTTAGTATTGATTTCTGACTATTTTTATTGGTTTTCCGAACGTTTCAATGTTTACACAGATTTGCGACGGCTCTTAGGCTCTGATTCACGTTGATTGGATTGGGGCTTTATATTTATTTAATGGATAGCTTTTAGCTTTCTCCAAGTTTTTTTTTGTAATTTTAAAACTTTCGAAATTTGTGTGGGTGTTTTATTTAGTGTATTTTCTGCAAATGGATTTCATAATTTGTGTAAAATATGTAATTTTTTGTGGGTCATGTTTCATACCATGACGACAGTTCTGGAATATTTATTATTGTTAATCTTATCCACGAATATTATTTCCTTTCCGATCGAACCATTAACCAGATTAAGAGCACGCAGATCGACCACATGCATGAAATAGACGTAGGTACGATAGATTTATCCTGATTGATTTCGAAATGAAGCGGGCGAAGTTGCTGGCAGAAACAAGTTTTAAATAATTTTGGATTAGATAATTATTAATAGCAGACGATAAATATTATATCTTTTATATAAGTGTAAAAATACTGTTAGAAATACCTCATTTGTTCTTAAATCCAAGTCATACAAAATTAAGTACATCATTTTTCTAAGTGCCGATACTATAGAATAAGAAATTCCATCCAGTGTTTTGAAGCAAGGTGTTATTAGATGTTTCAATACAAAACAATGTACCTACTAATTTACGCCTCAAGAGAGACAGCGCAGACAAGAATAGTAATTAATGGTATATTCATGACAACTCAATTGTACAGCTAATCATGAACTAAGAAACAAGTTTTGAAGAAGATATTATAAAACAAGAAGGGTCAATGAACAGAAAGAGCTAAGTTGGTTACTATTTATCGAAGTAAAATCTATAAAAATAGAAGGAAGATGCTCAAATAATGATGGATGGCAAATTATATTATATGTTAGAATCCTAAAATAGCTTTTAAGAAGGTATATATTTAAAGGTCAAGTCGCTTTATCATAGTTTGAATCAGATTGGATTGATCAGTCAAAAGAAGACGTATTGGCGATAGCTTACAAACATGACTATCAAGAAAAATACTTATTAAAAAATAAACCATTGAACGTAGCATTCTTTGATCATGATACAAGTGTATTTGATGTAAATAATTTGCAACTGAAGACGTTTATCGAACGTGTCAGTGTAATAAGAATGATTTATTGATTTTCTCATATATTACTTCCACTTACGATATTACTCAAAGCCAACACCAGCTTAAAGCAAATAAATTGAATAAAACGTCATGTATGTACACACACCTAAGTTGATGAAATACATAATGCTAAGTTAAAAAATGCTATTATTGCAGAATTCATTAAGAGAAAAAATATTATAAAAATAGTAAATAAACAAGAGTTCTTGATTCTTGTTTATTAACGATACAAAAAGAATAATCCATAAAAAGAAACAAAGAAAGCATTATACATATATTACCAGTATGTTTATTAATTGTTAAAAGGTTTACTCAATTCGTAGCTTTTCTCTATTCTTAACTATTAATACATATTCTCGATTGAATTACAAACCTTTAAAACAAAAAAAAAAGTTAAAATCGATTCATAAGTTTGGGAACAACATACTACAAACAGACACACAGATCTGAAATAATAACACACAACGAAATTTAATTTAAAAAGAAAAATTAAAAATATTTGATGGCTTACCAAACGTGCTAACCGTATGCCACCGTACATGAACAAGAAAGGAACACAATGGAGTCTTGTTTAAGAATTAACTTTGAAGGCGGCCAATCAAGCAGGCCATCGGTTAGCTGATCAAACATTACAAAAAGCCCACACTCAATCATGACGAATCTACTGAGGTGCTAAGACGATGCTATCAATCATCTGTGAAATATGTTCTCAAAGGCAGCTGTTATTGGTAGTTTTTTTTTGTGCGAAAAAACGCATCGTTCTTGAAAATATGTTTTTAAAAATTTGCTTACATAAATTTCTCCTTGGCACCCGTTATATTTCCGTGATTGCGATTAATGCAACTCGATTAACATGTTATATTCGTGAGTAACTGTTACATTTAAAAAAAGTTCAGTAAAGAAAGTTTAAAATTCTGTATTGACTGCACTCACAGTTGTTAATGATTACTTCATTTAGACTATTTATACAACTTTCTATCATGGTAATGGTCATTTAGTTTATTACTTTGTGAAATCCATACTTGCCTATTCTAGATTACTATTACCAATGTATGCGACAAAGACAGGTACGCTAAAGCATAAAAATGTTGTAATTTAGACGAGCCATAACAAGTTTTAAGATATCTAAAAGTAGTAAGTGTGTCTAGAACCTCAACAACTTATTTAAAAAAATAATAATAATAACTTCAGTAGTAAGCGTTCAATCTATTCACAAGGATTTATGAACTCTGATATAATAGGCACACAAAATGAATGAATATGTTCGGGTCTATATTTATACGTACAAAACTTTGAGTATCACTGTATTGTAAGGGACGCGCTTCGTTATCCACTAGCTGGAATAGAGCCAAAATTGTAATAAAGACTTTCTCGTTAAGTCTTTGATGGGTCTGCCTCTATTAAGATGTTCACTCCTAATAAATTTTAAAATAATGTTCGAATCATTTTTGTTATTTCAGAAGTCGAAAAATATTCCTCACTTCCTCTACAACGAATTCGTTTTAAAAGGAAACACTACAAAGAACTGAATTATAATGATTCTGAATATGATTTATATGTTGATGCATATATTACTTGGATACTTGTAAAGTTTAGATTGCCAATTTAAGTTAAAACTGTCTCATAAGCTTGAAATCTTATAAAACCAGATAGATGGTGCTGTGATCAAACCAAGGTATTCCAAGGTCACAAGTACACTCACAGACTCACCCATTACCCTCGGTGACAAGAACAAACACTCATCTGCCACTGAAAGGCCTCGGCAGGAAATTAACCCCTTTACTTCGCAGACAGGCAGTCTCAGTACTAATTACGCTTCAGTGCCGCTTATGAACTAATAGTGTGTGGCCGCGGCTTCGGCCGCGTAGTTAAAAAGTAAATAAAAAGAAAGTTACGTATTATACCAGTCTATACTCTCTGTGTTTAATTTTACCCAGATCGGTTCAGGCGTTTTTATGTAAATTAATAACAAACCATCCATCCTGACAAATATAATACCAACAGGATACAATAGGATCGATAAATATTTGTTTAATATTTTTTTAATTATCATCAAGTAATGCAGTCTTATCTACCCGTATAAGCTGCCAGTTCTATATCTCTTACTAAATGTTTATTAACCAAATGATGAGTCGATCGACGAGCAAAACAAAGCCATAACCCAGTCGATCTCGCTTCTGTTTATGGTTCCCATCAATATCCTATCTAATCTATTCAAAATGTCGGTAAACAAACCTATGAATGTGTCTCATTGGATTCAACCCTGATATGGCTCGCTACTGAACATGGAAGCTCATAAGAAGGTTCAGCCCAGACTGCTCCAATGCGGACGTAATAACGAACTGACGTGTTGATTTTTTATGACTACCGAAAGCCCCCAACATGGCTTGAAGACGGCCATATGACGCTAAATAGCTTGCATGATTTCCGAATCACACAATGAATATTTCTTTGCACTAATAATAAATTTCACTTTCCAATCACCTCAGTATCTTATAACTGGCTCAATGACTTCCAAACGCCACAAGTCACCAACATATTAATGCCCAACTAAGAAGCACGTGTCTCTCCTCTTAAATGTGGAGTCCTAGACCATATTCCGCCATGTTACTCGATTTTTATTGAGGAGTTAGTGACTACTATGATTACTCGAATCTTTTTTCCACGTTTCAAGTCACCAGCCAGTACCTAATTAAGGCGCCTTAATAAACTTTGTAAGCCTGTCAAATGAAACTGAACTTCGAGCATAAAATCCTTTGCCTCATGTTATCGTGTCCCCTTAGACGGTAAAAATGTGTTCCGATACCAAGACTCTGCAGTTCCTTGCCTTCATAAAGTAGGAACTAAATTGCGTTTTAACGCACCTAGATCTTTGTACTGAAGAAAATTGTTGTCCAAGTCCATATATGTACTTTGAGGAAGAAGTTTGATAAAAATTATTTATCGTATAGGGTCTTATAATGGCAGGCTTAGCTGAACTCTATACAGATACTTTATATGTGTGTACATCTGTCTTGCTTATTATGTAATCGCTTTAAAAAAATCTAGTACTCTACAAAATATGTATGATAACAAGGTTTATTATAAATATTTAAAAACAAGGTTAATTTTAGATACATAATACAACGAAACACACAAAATTTCATAACTGTATTGTTAACCGTTGAGGAGTTCCCTTGCCTGGAGCCAATACTGAACGTAGTATCAGGTCATGCTTGTCATAAAAATGCATTGTCATTAGGATGAAAACTTTATGTAAAACTTCCGCTCCGTAGTGTGAGAGGCAGTGAGTGTAATTAATCTTGCAAAATAATTAGACCCGCACCAAACTATATAATATACAAACATACCCTGCAAGTTAAATAAAAACTTGTAAAAACTAAATAATATTATAAAGTAAAAATATCATTACTTAAATATTTAAAATTGATTTGATCACTTAAATATTTAAAAGATGATGAGTACACCAACCGCCGGACTATCCGCAACGAAATAACATTACCGCGCAATATTTCTATCACTGTTCGATGTACATCGAGTACGCTGTTTAGATTATTTACACAAACGCTACAATATTCGTTATGATTATCGTCAATGGATAATTAAACACATAAATCATTTAGAACATGTAGCTGGTTCAAACGTCGCATCACAGATGTCGCTAGAATATTTCGTTCAATACTTTAATTTTCGAAAGGATATTAATTGGTACTGTTATCGTTTAGCTGTGACGGTGATCCATAATTAACACTGAGTCGAAATATTGCCATAAAATATGTATCGTGAGTACTTGCAATATACCAAAAATTTATGGGTTCATTTTACGAACGATCAGTTTATTCATAAACATGCAGTTAGAATTCAGTTACGGAGTTATTCATAATAATTCAGACTATAAACAAAATAGGTAGGTAGTTACAGTAGTGCTTTCTATATGTTAATCTTTAAACTATTAAGTTATATTAGAGCTTTTGCTGAACATCCACCAATCCATACTGCAGCAACGTGGTAGAATATGCCCTAGGCCTCCACAGATACATAAAGAGGCCTATGCTTAATAATGGGCTGAAGCCGATGCTCTTGATGAATGATATTAACACTTCAATAGGCCACTGGGCATGTGTGTTTTCTCTCTGAGCACTGAGCATACTTCACCACGGTGCTCCAGCGCGTATTGATCAAATTGTTATTGCTCTCGAACGCCTTCGACAGCTAAGCTACAATTAAAAAGGAAAATTTAACAGTTGAGAATTTGACATGCTATTTGGGATATATTATGGATATATTATATATTAGGATTCAATTTGATTCTTCGTTATTGGCTTCGACTCACTGTTGTGCAATGATCTCTCCTGGTTTGTGAGAGAATACGTCACGCGACTCCAGTGTGGATTGGAGGAGAGGTTTTTTTATTTTCAATATTATGTATAGACTTGACCAGTTTTTTATTTTCAATATTATGTATAGACTTGACGTGATCTAGGTGGTAAAGCGCGCTAAGCTAACTAGGGTAGCTTATATAGGTTTCATGGCCAATCCAAGGTTCGTATTTTTTTTGCTAAAAGGCCTCTAACATGGTATAACTTCTGCTTTCTAACGAATATAAATGTGTCCGCTGGCTTTCTATGTCTTTACCACTGTGTGTTTTTTACCACTTGCGATCACCCATATTTCTACTGCCCGTGCCCGCTGTTGCCTAGCTTAGCCTTATATAGACACAAACCAACAAGCTATAAGCGCTTCATTTCTTCAATAATCATTGTAAAGGACAATAAAATGGCTAAGGTATAAATAGGCCTTAATGTTTTCATCCAAACAATCAAACTGTACAATAAACTACCTGACAAAATAAAAAATGAAGAGAAAACAGCACACTAATAAAATACAAAAATATATTATTGACAAAACCTATTACGGAGTGGATGAATATTTAAATGATTAATTCGACGTAAATTAAATCTAATATTAAAAAAAGAAGCGGTGGTAGCCTAGTAGTTAAGAATTCGACCTCCTACTCGGGGGGTCCGGATTCGAATCCCAGGACGTGAACTTCTGACTTTTCGGAGTTATCTGTGTTTGGGTTAGGTGGCTGGGTTGCGTATGAGTTGAAATGATGATGAATATTAAAAATTGACGTAACTAACTATGTATTTAAAATATATACACACATAATTTCATGATAAAAACTAAATTTAGTTTAATTTTCATTATATGTAGAACAACAAAAAAATCATACCAAAAACGGCGTAATTTTGTGATTATATTATTAAGAACGTAACATGTATTGCATCGCTTGAAATAAATGAAATGAAAATAAACGATACGAATACCTATTGTGAATAGAAGTTGCTAGATGAATTTAAAATGCGAGAACGAAACCCGTTTTTACTGATTCATAAGCGCGTTTAAAATGATAGTAAGAAAATAAAAATGCGTCACGGAAGTTTGTCGCACAAACTGTCAGTTAATAAAACAGAGCTAGGATGAAACTCAAAAATACTAAATTAAAAAATGCCAGTGAATTCCTCTCTCTAATAAAGTTCCGTACATTGAACTATTATGCCAAACTTCTGTACTAGGGTCTCGTTAGATTCTTAATAGAAAATGTACTTAAAGTCTTAATTAAATGAAAAATAAATAGCTCTTTATTGTACACCAAGAAAAGGATAAAAGAACAGAAACACGTACAGATAAAGTACTAAAGGCGGTCTTATCGCTAAGCAGCGGTCTCTTCCAGACAACCTTTAGATGAGGAGTAAGTAAGGTAGATGAGAAGGCACAGGGAACTGAAATAAGGCCATAATTAAATAATAATAATTAAAAAAAATGTGAGGTCATAATATAACGTGAGGGGCCTAGGCCATAGGCCACCACGTTGGCCATGTATGGATTGATAGACTTCACACACCTTCGCGTACTTTACGAAACTATTAGGAATGCAGGGTCCTCACGATGTTTCTCTTCACCTAAGCAACTGATAATTAGCTTTATAACTTTAACTATTAGCAGTGCGATTCAACGCCGTACCGCCGTTCGAGAGACCAATATTCAAAAAACTAGGTTGTCACTGTGTTCAATACAATCGGTACAATCAAAAATTCAGTACAATTACTAAATAGTACGGTTCGGTAGTTTGATATTAAGGTAAATTTAAAATGACACTCAGAAATAATAATTCGTTTATTGGGTACGAATGTACGTAACACACAATGCTTTTAATTCAATTTTGAACATTTTTTTCTTTTGAAGTTATATATGAATACCTTGTTATAACAACTTCGTATTTTAGGTATTCATTGAATTTCGTAACAACGTGTAATATTTACTAAACTATGAAAAATTATTGTTGTAGACTTAACTCTTTTTTATATTCAATAAATGTGTGACCACAATTCCGCCTGACGGTAAGCACCGATGTGTTCTAGGTGGTAAAGCGCGCTAATTTAGTAAAAGCCTGTTCACTCTTGATTTGAAGACATTATAATTGAACAGGAAAACTGACGCGGGTAGCTTATTTCGGTCCTTCGTTGATAAAAAAGACGTAAAGCGAGACGTTCGTACTGGTGCAATACTATGACTTCTAGAGGTTTTGGACACTGGAGTACTGAGTGTTGAGGATCTGTGCATTTCTCTAATCTAACCCGATGTTTGTTTATGTACAAAAATCTACGGAACTCCGTTACTGGTCCGTGTGCCGGAAATTAAAACTATGTTTGTTGTCTATTTGGAGAATAGGCGCAAATATCAATCACAAATTTTAGTCCCATAAAGCAATCAAAACGATATAAAGTTATATCATACCAGTTTAGTTTCTGGAAAGAAAAAAATCACTGGTTTTATATTATAAGACATTTATTTATTTAAAGAGGTCCTAAATAAATAAATATTTTTACGGCAGTGAGTTGGGGATAGAAAAGGAATAAGGCCGGTTTGTGTAGATGGTCTCTTTATTTGAAACTTACTCAGGATAACGACAGGCACCAATGTCTCTGCACTAATTTCGCCACACTCGCGCACTGTACTAGTGTCACAACACTAACGGCACTGTCCTCACGTCATTATACTCGCGACTAATCGATATATATATATATATACATTTATATATATGTTAATATTACAAACATACTTATACAGATATTTTTATACCCAGAAAGACAGAACAAACATTTTTGCTCACCACAGTAATGTTTGACCCGGTTGGGAATCTAACCCACGACCTTCGGTGTAGCAGTCATGTTCACTAACCACTAGACCAACTTGACCTAATATTTAAAAATAAATTTTAAGGTACAGCAGACCTTGAATGTCCATCCAAGGCTGTTACATTATATCAGTCACAATTCCGTTTCTCAGATTAGCGATGACAAACACAAACTGTTATAATGTTACTGCAATTCCTGACAATCCTTAACCATTTCTGCAAAGTCAGCAATGCATTAGTGATGTCTACATGTTACCCGGGGTCGATAGTGACTACGTACCATCAGGTGACCCGATCATTTGGCTAGTTTTGCCAAAATTAAGCTTTATTAGAATATTTAACAATTAAATAACATAAATTATAAAATAACATTAATTATAGAGTACAGAGCACAACAAAGAAACACAATAACATAACTATTTTGTAAATTGCTGAGGAGTTGCATTGTCGGCAGCTAATCCTGAACGCAATAACAAATATTTATCATAAAAATACATTGACATCAGAACGGAATCTTTTATGCAAAATTTCAGATCTGTAGCGTAAGAGGAAGTTGGTCTAATTAAGCTAGGAATATTTGATCCAAACTGACAAACTAATATAATAACATACATTGTAAGTTAAATAAAAGGTTATAATCAAAATAACAAAGTTTATTAAAATATTTAAAAACACAAGCTTTAATTATAGATCCCTGATACAAAGAAATACACACAATTTCATAACTGTATTGTTAACCGCTGAGGAGTTCCCATCTCTGGAGCCACTCCTGAAGGTAGTATGGAGTCATGCTTATCACAAAAAATGCATTATTAACGGGATGGAAGACGTATGCAAACTTTCAAGTCCATAGTGTAAGAGGAAATGGGTCTAATTAAGCTTGCAAAATTTGACCCGTAACGAACAAATATACTAACATACTAATAAATAAACATACACTTTAAATAAAACAAACACGCAATTTAGACTGTAGAATCTGTAGAATCTTCTAGAAATATGTTACGCGAATATTTTTCCTTGCACTTACGGAACTCTAAAAAGGGTTTGAAGCTGTAAAGCCTTTCGCTAAACTAAACAAAGCCCGCAGATTGGAATGAGCCAGATGACATCAGATCAAACATTGCGAGCGATTTTCATTTCGCATTAATATAGCAATCTTCGACTAAGCAAAATATAAGCTACAAACAAATGACCTAAGTTAAGAAGTTAGTCAATTGCAAGTTGTAACTATACAAAAGATATTTAGGGCCTGGGGTTGATTGGCCAATTTCGCATACGTTATGTTAATGTTTGTTTAAAATTCCATGAAAAGTTATCGGGCCTACACGCTCTTCTAAGATGCCGTTATAATCATCATCACGGCAACCCATACCTGTCCGACTACTGGGCCCAGGCATCCACAGGGGAGGTAGGGCATAGTCCACTACGCTAGCCAAGTGCGAATTGGCAGACGTCACACGCCATCGAGTAACTTATTTTGTATATAAAAAAAACTCGTTTAAAAAATAAACCCGTACATCAATGCCTTTTCCGAAATAAGTGTTCATCTGTTGTAATATTAATATTTTAAGGTAATTTGAACTTTACTTTCGATAGGATTATTTTAATCCTATACTAATACATACATTGTTAATTTGCCGACTCCGTGACTATAATACGGCAGTGCATGATTCAGCACGTGTGAAATAGCCTTAAATAGTATACAGAGGCGACAGTATGCTTATTTATATAACAGTAGACAGCTCGTCGTATTGAAAACGTTTATTTACCGGCGGGGCTTATAAAAAGTCAGACTTCAGTTGCGTCAATGAGGCAGTCTAGGGTTGCGCCAATATTTACCGCCGCGCATTATTACTGTACCGCCCTTACAGGAGTTACCGTGTGGTTTGAGCTGGGTAATGGCGCTTTACTGTAACTAGGACTGGTTAGTAGTGTTTACATAAGTTTTAGTGTAGAGGAAATTAAAGATGGTGAAGTGTGAGTTAGACATGAAAAGCTAAAACTTTTTTTACGACAAAAGGTTTAAGTTAAAGGTTCTAATAGGGGTTAGTATATGGATTCTGCCAAAAGAGTTAACAGGCTCTTACCGGCTGGATTCAATCAGACATCATAGGTCCACTACTGAACACGGGTACCTCCTCATCCTAGGAAGAGCTAGAGAGAGAGTTCTTATGCCGACCGAAGGCCTCCGATATGGCTTGACGATTGCTAGGTAACGGTAACAACCGTTACCGACAGCTTTCCGTGCCCTCCAAAACACACCTGAACTTTTTTGGCCACCAGCGGTCATCCATCCTTCTAATGACCGCGCCCGCTGTTACTTATTATTTTCAATCGCTTACAATCTAAACAAGCCGGATCATGAACGGTTACTACAAAGACTTACTACGTACTTACTCGTACAAATAAACAAAACAGAGGTTCAAAGGCCCGAGCCGCGAGCCAAAATTGCAAAATTAGACATTATGTACAAACAATGTTCACACGCCAATGAGGCCTCGTTTTCATTGTTTGATCTACAATTAACCAGAGCATGTTGCATCCCACAATGCTCATTAGGGCATTGATAATGACGTCGTTACAACGGTTTGACCATTTAGCAGCCGGTTTTTAGGCTTTTTGGTTTTAATTAGGTGTTAGTGTGAACGCCCTTCGAAAAACTGCGTTGGCTACCCAATTTGTATGTTGTGGTAGTTTGTGTAACTGAACGATTTTTTGTCTTTATCGACTGGTTTCATTCTGGTTCAACATTCAGTTTCTTACTTCGATTTATTGCGAATAATTTTAGTTAAATACAATTTACAGGGTCAGGGATCTACTTAAAACCAGTAAGTCTGTAACGATAATATATTTTAGACAAAGAACAATAAAGAGAAGAGATATGGCGGTAAAATGCTACATACCGAGTCGATACAATATGCATCCTCTTGAATAAAATAAAATTTATACCTTAATAGTTTATGTTTATGTATTTATTCAGGATTTATATTTATTTTAGGTTTTATATCATATGTTATACTATTTATGTATTATTTTTATATATTTATAAATCGTTAGTTAGATATTCAACACTGGTGAAATACCTACCATCTTCTTTTTCCACATCCACCCAGGGTTGACTGGTGGACAATGCCATTAAGCATTAAATTTTACACTTTGTTTCTTGGCATTAGAGGTGACATGAATAAATAAATAATTCCATACAACAAACTTTGCTCTTGAATGTCCCCAGCCTAGTAAAGGATTGTCTTAATTTGTGCCAGTTGGATCAGTCCTAAGTCTCACTCCGGTGGATGGTTATCTTCGACAGGTCGTCGGTCTACCCAGACAGGAATACGGTGCTTCTCATCTTCAACCTTCTTTTCTTCCTTTCCTACTCAAAGACCTTTAATTACATAAAAGAATTCAAATAGTTAAGTTAACAATATATTATTTACCAGCTATTGCACCCACTAGATAAGACATTGTTTCACGTGGTAAAATTTTCCAAGAAATTTATCATATTTTCTCGTGTGTGGTTTGTATAACAGTTGCTATAAATTTGAATGCATCGTAAAACAAATGTAGTGTAATGATTTACAACCCTTCTTTCAATGTTGGTAAGTGTATGTAAAGTATATTTTTTGTAGTTCTTCGGATACGTTACATTCAATAAATAAAAAAATATCTTTGGACAACTCACACACGGCCATCTGAACCCAAACCAATCGTTAGCTTGTGCTATGGCGATCAGATAACTGATACAAAATCCATATATATTTTTAAATACATACTTAAATAGATAT
>DWJZ01004759.1:0-14926 GCA_018249125.1 Asbolis capucinus
GTATGTTTATCAGTTATCTGATCGCCATAGCACAAGCTAACGCTTAGTTTGGGATCAGATGGCCGTGTGTGAGTTGTGCAAAGGTATTATTATTATCATTATCTGAATACAACGGAATGTTTGTCTGTTTCGGATGTATGAGTGTCCTGGTCAGCCTGGTCGGGCCTCTACCGGGCACGGGTAAGCTCCGCCACGACGCAGCACGCAGCGATGTATTGACATGGTTCAACGACTGTTAAGGTTTTACAGTCGGATCAATGTTGTCTCACTCGCTCGATTACTTAGCCACGCAGGTTGCTGGACTACTCATATATGCTTTTTATATTAAAAAGGCTTAGAGATATGGTGTAAAATCTTTCTTGCACTTAGTACCACTCACAACTGCTCCAACGGTGGCTTCTGGTACCTATTCTTTTACAATATGAGGAGAACAGGCCGTAGTCCTCCACGCCGCCCCAGTGCGGATGAATAGACCTCACAGCATTCCTCGCGCGGACCAGCAACTTCAGATGTTCAAGGTTCATAATTGACCATGAGCTACACTCGCGTGATATCAAACTTGTGTAATACTTTATAGCTCCCGTTATAGAATACTGAATGTCGAGCGGAACACACGTATCTGATACGCACTATTAAGCCGTTAATGTGTCAAAACTAGACAATAAACCCGAACCAGTCGCAGTAAAACGAAAAACGTAGTAAAGATGATGTTTGAACGGTTTATGAGCTGTAGCGGCTGCCCCGCCGCGAGCGGGAGTTGTGTCCACAGCTGTGGTACAGTCGCGCACGGTTATTGCAAAACATTTTTTTATGTTGTATAAAAAAAACGAATAAAAAAACATAAAATTAATAAAATATGTAGAAATAATAAAATAGAAACAATAAATATGATGTATTATTATAAATTAAAAATAAATGTTTTAACATTGGTTTTAACCTAAATAATATACAACCAGAAACCAAACTTCTTACTGGTACCGCAGCTAGTCTAATGTTATTTATAAAACTATTATATGACTACCATAATTGTGACAATCTTTAAAATAAGAGATAAACTCGTCTTCATTTCATGTCCTCAATAATAATTAAACTTTTTGTAAATTGAGCATGTGTCGACCTAGTGCTTCACTTTCAAAATTATTTTGAATTTACTATAATTTTGAATGCAGAATAAATGTTGCGGATGAAAGCCGCACTAAATCCTCGGACTAAGTTGCGGATAAAAACCCAGTTTGTCTATACATATTTCTATAACAATTGTCTCTCTTGTTTTTCCTTCGTTAGTTCCCATTGTCCTGAAGCAAAGCAAATTACTTCCTTTCTCTTGGGAAATATTATATTTGTTTTGAAGTATATAAAGGACTTCAATATAACTCCTGAAGAAATTCCGCAGCCAGAACTATTTATTACTGTTGATGGGAACTTATTGAAGTATTCCTTTCAAAATGAGATCCGGGACTGTCGTACGCCTATAATGTCTGTTGTGCTACAGAACAATTCCTTAAATTATGTTACCAAATTAAATTTGTTGTAATATTGCTAATTGATTATTGATCATTTTGTTTTAGCATGAGCCACATTTCAATATCGATTACTTTCATGAGATTCGAATGATCCAAAAAGAAAACAGAAAGAAATAAATTCGTATTTCCACAATAAGACGAGATGAGAACAAAACTCATCTGGTATTAATTAATTCACAGTTATTCAACTTCCCGGCTCCCTATATTACTTACGAAAATAATTCCGCAAGAGCAATTTCAAGTTTGGAAGTCTCGATTTTTTACGGGAAGGATTCCGTCCCACAGATACAGTTCGGCGAGGATTTATTTCCATGCACGTCTCGTACTTATTGAACATCTTTGTCATGGAGTAAACTGAATGTCAAAAAGTAACAGTTTGCAAACACTTCCCCGTGAAGGATGGTTAGGTTAGACTTAAAAGAGCGCTGCAACAATTGGGAATGTGTTAACATGGCGGGTTGTTACATCGTATCGTTAAATCTAAACGCTTAGTAAAATGTAACATGAGTAGTAGACACATGAAGGGCATTTGAAAATCCTGTTACTATTGGTATTTATTAACGTAATCGATACCAAAATATACATTAAAAAAACATTGTGTATTTGTGACCTCTAATTATTAAAGATTTAACGGATCGCAGTGTACAAGTTATACAAAGATGTTAGTGTCAAATATCCCATCTAAATCCCTTTGATTTGTTTTAGTCAATTGAGATTTAATTTGTTAAAGGCAAATCATTTAATTTTATCGCGCAACCGCATCGCCAACAGTTCAACAAGGCCGGAGGTAGGTTCGCTAAAAGATAGCTTCATTCCGCAATTTTTATGGGCTCTGTGAAAGATGAGCATTCAGTTCGTAATTCTGTTTCGAGCAGTTTGAACGGGGTGTGGTGGCCGGTGGCGGTTGGTGGCAGCTGGTGGTGGAGGCGGTGTTCTCCGGCACCTGAGTTATGGCACGTGCGGAACATTCATCATCCCGCTTTTAATGAAATTTGTTTAAACGGAACGAACTCGTGAACTATTCATCGGAGCTTTGGCTGAATTGTTGAGATATCGTGTTCCAAATGATTTTGATGAATGAACTGAATTACTGCGGAAATGCTGCGGCATGCTGCTCCGGCAGATATCATTATATTTGTTTATTCCATTTTTTATTTTTTTTAATATTTATATTGGGTTTTATTTTGGATTTTTTATATTGGGTGGTAAATCTTGCTTTAGAAGTTTTATATGATTTTTTATGAATATGATAAAAATGTTCAATATAAAAAAATCTATTTTTCTCTCTTATTATTAAAAGACAGTTGTATGAAATAACACAATACTCTAAATTCAGACTGTATATTGTCTGTTTGCAGAATTATTACCACCTAATAATGTATATTATTCAAACCTAATATAATTAAACCTCATAATATTTTTTTTATTATATATTTTGTTCGCAGCATTAATACCCAGTTGATGTTTGTATTTGACCAAAATGAATGTCCACGCGACTGTACCGACCTACAGGATGTTGGTATGATTCCAAAAGGGCCGTATGAATCACATACAGTACAAGGGAATGCACATCATTTATGTCATATATATTTACTTCATATTTCGATACATAAATCAGGACATCATGTTTCGAGACCAAAGAGGTTTTCCCATCGACTATGGCATCACGTTAAAGATCAACTAGACCCCACACCCCACTTCTACCAACATATTAGACCAATTGACCTTATGGCAGCTCGCGCCACATACTATAAAAAAATATTCTTGGACAACTAACACACGGTCATCTGACGCCAAACGAAGCGTTAGCTTATGTGATGGTCAGACACTTTGATAAACATGCATGTATACTTTTAAATATATATTTACACCCAGACACACAGAACAAATATTCCTGCTCATCATAAAAAAGTTTGACCTGGGTGGGAATCGAACTCATGACCTTCGTTGTAGCGGTCGGGATTCACTTACCACTAGACCACCCGGCCTGTCAAAATAAATAGTTGGGATAATTATAATATATCAGCAATTTTAATGAACGAAACTTTTTATAAACATACCAGTCGGGCAAAGCCACGGGCGAAACAATAGTTAAAACCAATATAATGCAAGTAATTTAAGCATTAGTATACGAGGTCACACAAAAAAAATGCATAACTTAAAAATACAACATGTTTTAACCTAAATATTATGTTTGTTGATTTTCAAAATACTGTCCTGTGCATTTTAAACATTATTGCATCGAACCATTTTTTAAAACAGGAGGGCCACAGATCTGAAGGCATGTTATCTACATGCTCATTGAACGTTATCACGCCCTCTTCAGATTTGGTAAAAGTGCTAGGTCGGGGCTATTGCAGAATGGGTTGTATTTTTCTGGAAACTGAAAATGACTTTGTTTTGTTGGCCGTGTGTGAAAAAGCTCATGATGTAGGAGAACGCGGCTTCTTGGTCGTCTTTTGCGAACTTTTTGCAACACCCTGGCTAAACAAATGGTAGAATACCACTCGGCGTTAAAACTCTTTTGATCTTCAAGTGGAATTGTGCAGATGGGACTCGTGGCTTAGAAGAAAAACGCAATCATTTTTTTACCAACGTTTCTCGCCTGCCTCACTTTTGTTGGCCTGTTCTCATTCACAAGATTGCTGTTTTTTCTCGGGTTCAAAATAATAAATCCACCTTTCGCTTCCTGTGACAATGTCATAAACAACATTAGAATGTCCATGGTCGTACTTCAGTAGCATCTGTGAGCACCATTCCATGAGAGCCCGCTTCTGCTCCGCTGTCAGTTCATGAGGGATCCAACAAACATACATAGTTTCAGAACTTTTAATTCTTTGTGTAGAATTTTCTGAATTTGGCTTATACCAATCCTCAATAGCCCTTTGAATTGTCTCTTAGGTAATAAGGTCCGCGGGTTTTCTACAAATAGCCGCTTAACAGTAGGCACATTGCTTTCGTGGACGGCAGTTGAAGGCCGTCCTTCAAGAAATTCATCATGTAAAGAAACACGACCTGTCTCAAATTCAGCAATCTATCGACTCACGGTGCTCTAACAAGGTGCTTCTTTCCCAAAATCATTTTGAAGACGAGCTGCACAGTCTTGCGCGGAGAGAGAACTTTTAAAATCATAAAATATCATCGCTTGCAACGCAACGCAAGAAGGTTGCAACGTTTTAAAAAATATAACATTCAAAATTTAAATAGTTTCGATTAGTTAGAAGTGCAAATCTTTTAGCGTGTCCCATGTATTAAATAATTAACATTGTATTCTGAGATTAACGCAGCACAGTGGTAAGCTGATTGGACCAAAGTCAACATTACTTCTAAAATATGTTGGAGTCTGAGTCGTCCGGCATCCATCAGCGAAGGCACTCTACGCGATTGGTCCCTCCAGCCATTAGTTAATTACTGTGTATCAACAAAGGGTTTGAGTCCATTAACTGCTACTTTGTGTGCTAAATTATTGTCATACCAAACATCTGTACAATTTTATATAGATGTGGAAACATGCTAATAGCTCGGCTAAATGATAGGAGGAGTGCAACTATATGATCGAACTCAACTGAACGGTGTCTCCACGCCTTCATTAAGGTAGTTTTTGTATATTTAGATTCAAAAAATTGTGTATCAACACACATATTAAAATATTAATTTTGATTATGACTCAATAACAAGAGACAACAATAAATTAATAACAATACATACCTGTTTTTATACTGTAAAAGGAATTGATTTAATTAATTAATATCTTTGGATAAATCGCCCCACACCGACTATCTGATCCCAAAATAGGCGCGTATTGTCTGTTTTGTATATTATTTA
This sequence comes from Asbolis capucinus, assembly GCA_018249125.1. Lineage (NCBI taxonomy): Eukaryota > Metazoa > Arthropoda > Insecta > Lepidoptera > Hesperiidae > Asbolis > Asbolis capucinus. Next base: position 5,349 of record DWJZ01004759.1, read on the forward strand.
ACTAAGACCCATTGAACAAACATTATTGTTCATCACGGAAGGTTTTACAAAGCACTAGACCATGTGCCGGCAACCTTTTGTTATATGAGGGCCACAAATGTCATTAGGATATCGGTGCAGGTCATATCATGTGGCATCGTCAATTGGATCACAAGAAATGTCAAGTTGCGTCGTGAGAATGGACACTATGCGGTCCACACCGCAATAGCCCGTCACTCATCTTGGAGATTTGGCCAGATCAAACTAATAAATTATTAGTTAACAAAAAGTTAACAGTATTAACAAATTTTTAACAGTAACAGTAATATGAGTGTCGATTAATTTGAATGAAAGTCAGGTTGAAGTATTGCAAGTGTGTTTAACGACGGGGGCTGGGGGTGACTCCTACCCCGCCGGGAACTAATGGACCCAGCAAGGAGACGTGTAAAACATCTGCACCATTCTAGGAAATTGTTACCTCACACCTTCTGTTCCTCGTAGGGAGTCAAATTCACTTTGTTGTTTGTGTAAACATAGAATTTGACGAAGAATTTTTAATAAGTCGACTTCCGTTTAATTAGGAATTTGTATGTATCCAAGGAGCTGCCGGGTTTCTTTATTTCAAGTAACTCGGCAGGTCCTTTCATATTTTTAACTACTGAAGCGCGAGATGATTTGTTTTATTTTTACCGTTCATTCATTAAACAAAATGTATGACATGATGCGGGCCGGGCGTCCTGGCCCCGTACACTTGCATATGTAATGTTCCTGGTTGTTGGCCTGTCGGCTAATTTAATAAAAACCGTTTTTGATCTACGAAAAATCTGACTCGTTTAATTATTTATTTCTAATTATTATAACCTATGTATTCTTTACCAACCGCGGTGGAGCCTCCAGTAGATGGATTATGCTTTTTGCTTATCAGCACTGAGGGAAGAACCGTGCTCAGTAATACGTCATCAGCGGAATGATCCCCAGTCCCATTAAATAAAATGCTGTTACGTATCCCGTGATAGCGGTCCTCCCGCGGCGTTCCGCCCGCAACGTCAGACCCGCGGCGTTCCGCCCGCCAGTGACCTCACAATAGGTCGTTAGGATCTTTTCATTACATTGAAACGCCGTCGTCCTCCACCAAAGCCTTAAAAATGTACAAAGCTTAATTTTCTTGAACGTAAAAGATTTTCGTGTGATGTCTTTTATTTTAAATGCGAGTTTTTACATAGAGTTTTACTGCGTAGTTCTACAGTGAGCGTATTAACCATTTGCGATATAAATGCCTTGTATTAAAAATGACAATTGGTTGAATTGTAAAATTTTATCGCAACAAATTGTTTAACGGACACTATTTTATTTCCGATTCGTTTATTTATTCAACTTAACGTTAAACATTTATACTCCCATGTCGGATATAATTCAAATCAATAAACAAAAAAATCACTACGCTATATTATTCGTTATTGATAAAAAAAATATTAATTTCAAAATTTGTTGACAAATACAACTCTGCAAATATATTAAATACCGTTTCTGATTCTTTGTAATTGATTGTGCTGATTTAATTTCATGGGTATATTTTGGGCCCAAGGTTGTATATTAAAAATATTATTTTTTTCCTTAATTTTTCTACTTTGCTTTTACTTTGAGGCAACAAAGAAAAGAATGCTTTATCTACAAGGTGATAATGGCATAAAGCTGAACTATTTTCAGCCGAATCACTTAACAGTTTTTATGTCTCTTGTCATAAAACTACTCACAACAAGCGCTCCCACCACCTTTATTTACGTTTAGAAACGTTCCTATCTACTTATACATATGAAAATAGTACACCCACACGATATCATAGGGAGGCACTTTTATATGCGAACGAAAACGACCTACTTATATCTATGTGTGTATGTATAAAAACAAATTAACATTCAAATGTTTTTCGATCATATTGTGTTCGCATCTATAATTCGTCGGCATTTTGACACGATACAAGAGAGTTTAGAATTACACCGCTGCATGCAATATGTGGGAGTTATCTAGTGAACTAAACTGATCTAAAACGTAACTTAATAATATAACCATTAATACAGTATTTTAAATAGATCTCATATACTTTATCGATAGCCGGAGTATAACATGAAATATTATTCTGTTTTAAGCGTTTAAAAACTGATATTTGATGTCCCACTGAGTGCGGAAGCTTCCTTCTCGAATCGGATCAAAGAGCCAGCCGCCTTTTCGGTCCAGGAAACAACGGAATTTTTATATTAATGCTGTATAAATATTTAAGTGTACTTTTGTTGTGACAGGTAAGCGAGGAGTGAAGGGTAAAATAATGTGTAGCATACTAAGTCAAGTCAGTGGACAAGGTCGGGAAAATGAAACTATGATGTCGGAGATTTAGTGGCAGATATGACCAAAGTCACGGAACATTAATTGTGTGCAGCGCACTTCAGAAGTCAGTTTTCAAACGAGATAGTGTACGTTCCAAACTTGCCCACGCTATTTCTAAACTTACTTGTGTGTCACAAATTAATTATAAGTTGCTTTATTTGCTGCGGTGAAGAAAACTTTAGAATAAGCCTGCACTCTTTTTATGGTAATTGTATGGTGGGCTCGGTGGGCTGGACTCGAGGACGGAACCCTTTGTAGCCACATAATAATGATCCAGCCTTTTTGTGGTGCCTCTGGCGGCCATTCGTTTAGCTCGAGACGTCTGCCGACAACCCGACGTGAGTCGCGTTACAAATGTTCCGCCGGTGATCGCTTCCAATTTGGAGATTACAATGATTTTAGGATCGAGTGTTCCGTGTTTTCACTGGCTTTATACTCGGATTGTGAGATTAGGGCGGCGACCACGGGGGGTGGGGGGAGTGGTACGCCTCGTCTCATGTTTGGCTGTTGCTGCTTAACAGAGATTACTGTTTTAGTACGTGTACATACTGTATGACCAATCCATTGAACGATACATTTGTCTTTCCTCGTCGTTAAGAGGTCCACACGATATACTCCACACTGCTCCAATTGGTGGACTCTGAGGGAAATGTTTTTGCTGGAAGCTAAGTTTATGCTCTACATGCCATCCAATTAAGGCTGAAATGGTTTTACGAGCCCTCTAGAGCACGGTAGCGCCAATGAAAATTTTATCCAGTAACTGGGACCGTACACATACATGTATGTATGTTATACTTCTATCTGTGTATCCATATATATATGTTATTACGTGTATGTTTTAACTCCTTATATTATTAATGTGAAAGTTTTGATCAGATATTGGGTTGTTTGTATTTCCTTCACGCGCTAACCGTTGAACGGATTCAAATGAAACTTAACACGCACATAGACCACATCCAGGAAATGAACATAGGATTTTATTCCTATTGTAGGTTTCCCTGGGATGATGTGCACGTTTATATGTTATACGAATTAAGAATAATTTGACACATACATACTCTATATGTATAGCCTGTAATAACACATATGCTGCTTTTTACAACACAGGACTGGAGCGAACCGCATATTGAAACTAGTAGTGTTATAATTAGTAGTTATATAAATTAAAAACGAATTAATATTCACGGGATTATTTGTTGTCCAGCTCCGCCTCCTACTTGGCTCGTTTTGTTCGCTACTAACAAGTTAATGTACACCTAGATCAGACACCGACGTTTATTACCCGAGAGGATCGAATAACGTTTTACGTTTCGTAATTATCGGAGAAGCCAAGTTTTAGATTTTCATTAAAAGCCTGAACTTAAGCCGTGTCTGTAAAGAAGGGTGCGTTAGAGACTGGGTGCTCGAGCAAGAGGCCGCCTCTCGGCATGCAGGGGTGCAGAATGGATGAATCGGGCTCCAATTGTGTCGCCTAATTCATTTCCTTCATTCATTCGTTCATTCGTCCCGTACAAAGTGTTCGAGCTCGTTGTTGGAGCGTTTGAAGTGGTTTTCTGCGCTGAGTGAAGTTTTTAAACTGCGTTCGGATTTTAGAAATGTTTTGAAGACCAACTTCTGTTATTAGCTGTGGAAGTAGTCTTATCTGCTATATTGATATGTTATTCTATTGACTAATTGCTTTTAATAGTTTCTCGTTTTTCATTTGATTTTAAATTGCATACACTATTAATAATATACATTCATATATTACACATACAGATTATAAAATACAGAAAATTGTTAGTGGATAGGTTTTATTAGTGTTTCTCTTCAATGTTAATTAGGAGTTCTGTCATCTGTTCCATGTTAGAATAAGTCACACATACGTTATTTAAAAAATACCGGTCAACAAATATTAATTAGCCATAAAGTGCAAAATAAAAGCCAGGATCCTGCGCTACGCAGCCAGGGTCGTTCCCAACTAGCCTGCAATCTTTCAAAATGCTTTGTGTTAATGTTTTTTCGCCACAAAACAAAAGGAACCTCCGTGTCGTCGTCTGCGCGTTATGTAGATGTCAATTACCTCTCGATGTCTTGTTCCGTTTCGCCTGTCGTTTGGGCCCTTTGTCGTCACTTCCTCGGCCCTTCAAATTATAATGATGGATATAAATTCAGTATTATATTGTCCTTCCCAACGATGTCTTGGATCCTTAGAGCCTTTAATATAAGCGTTTATAAACACAGTAGTGTCGTGGCGCTAACTTATGTATGGTAGGAAATGTACGTACTATGTCACAATATACGCATACATTTTTTAATACACATTTGGACCATGAAGCTTCTTCGTCATTTATCAACAGCTGCGATTGTTGGGAAACTTATTTTACTAAAAGAATACTTAGGCATTTTAAAATATCCTTAGGTTTTAGTAATAAATGTTATCCCCAGAAAGCAAGATAGCAATTTATTATTTTTCTCAGTCAATTCAGTTTGACACCCGGTCTTATCCTGGTCGTTCCGGTGACGTCACCGCGTCCGCCGTGTAGTCGATAAAAGTGAGATGTCAGCTCCTACATACTGTTGTCAGTTAATAGTGTAATAACAGTTCGCTGGAGGACCAATTGGACTACATTTCGCAACTCACTTCTCTGACGGGAATGTCCTTTTAAGGAATTCGTTTCCTTGAGTGAGAATTAGGTTTTAGCTGTATTAAGGCTGGGATCGGAGTCATTTTATTAGTTGACTCTTTTATTTTATTTCTAGAAATTGGCTTCCCTTCGTTTCGGCAGAAGAGATATCCAGTGGTTTCAGAGTTGCCATACCAATTTTGACCTATTATCCCGCGGGAACAAAGAAGTTTTCTGGGATAAAAAGTATCCTATAACAATTATCCTTACGTAAGCTACAAACATGTAAAATTTCTAACTATTATTTTTTTGTTTCATCTTAATTTGTCCAGTGCTTTTTGCGTGTAGCTCGAACAGACAGACCGACAGAAATCAGAGGGACTTCAAAATTCAAAAGACCAATTAAAAAAAAACTGCTTTGCTCTCTATATCGATAACAAAGCCTCCCTCTTAACGTACAGAATTGTCTCTGTGACAGTTTTATTATTAGTATAGATTTACGGAAAAAATATAGTTACAATAATAAAAGCTTGTACGCTCTTACCGCTGCGCTGCAAGATTCCCCGTGACAGGAATGCACAAATAGCACATTACAGATAGTATGGATGAACTGAGAACAAATATTTATGCAATATAAATATCTGCCCCGGCCGGGAATCGAACCCCATTCGCTTCGCAGGCTGGGTTACTGCCAAAGCAAGGGTATGAAGGGTGTGTAAATGTTGACTGTCCTAATATTATAAATGAATCCTAATATCTGAATGAAGTTTGGTACTAAGTTTATTGTCTGAAATAACACATTAGCTAAATATTGCCAACGCACCTCCCACGCAGGCGAAGTCGCGGGCGGAAAATAGCCATGAATAGTTGTCATATTTAGCCTTAATTATATTTATAGAAAATTAGCTGAGATTAATGTGACGTACGGATTCAGTATTTTCATTAGAATGAGTTAAAGCCGACTCATAATTGACTCATTTTTATGCAGGAATCATTCCTCAACACCGAGGAAACCTAGAAGTATACACAGCATTAATTCCAAAGGGAATTAGGGCTTAGCGGTCACCCATTCCGTTCTTGACAGCGCCCGCCGTTATTTAATTTAGTCATTCACTAACAGCCGCTGGGCTCCAAGCCCTAGATTTCGCTCCCATTTCGCTTCTTTTATCAAAATAGAAATCTGGAAATTAAAAAAGAAGTACCAGTTCAATTTTGTATTCGTTAACATTAGCTTGTATCTTTAAACAGAGGGAAGTTATTGGCGTGTTCGAGTGCAATATGTACACGAGCTAGGCAGCCGGCACCGCTCAGCTGCTACCTGCTTAATTAGTTCAACTTCCCCGACTGTAACGATGGTCAATTACCATTGTAATTCGATTCTGATTCGAAATTCACATAAGAATATTTTTAATTACATATTAATTTTATTTATTTAAGTACCTCGAGAGTTTCTTCTTAGTCGGCAAGGTGTAGTTCATGCCATCTGTGTTACAGATACCCATAGCATACAATGATAATTTAATACGAAAAGGCTCGTAGTCGAAGTTGATTAAGTACAAACTATTAAGAATAACTGAAAAACTAATTGTAAGATGTCGTTCAAATTTAAATGGGACCACAAACGAGCACAAGCTTTCGATAAAAAAACATTCATCATGAATTGAGCTAACAAAAAAAGCCAAAAGCTGAATTAACAACTTCCTCGTTTTTTTGAGTTGGTTACAAAAAGAATACTTCCACAGATCCATATTCTTTAGAATTGATAGAAACAGCCTTGGACACTTTCTTAAACAGCCACCGTCGGCCTGAGAGGGAAAATTACTTTACGGAGAATTAAATATACCGACCACCTCCCTCAACAAAACAACTATCTTTATAATTTGCTTCCAAGATTCCAAGAGAACAAAACACGTTTATGCCTCTTGACTTTAAAGGACCAAAACGTAATTATCTAACAAATAAAATTTTCAAAGCAGTATTTGGGAACAGCCGGCGAATTTGATTCTGCTCCTTGGACAGTGAAATTGAACAGGATTGAGTGATGAATTGTGTAATTGTGAAGACAACTGGTTGGGCCTGGAGGTGGCCTGTAACGGTTGGATGGATAGCAACCTCAATTGACATACACTGTGTGCTGGGCTCAACGTCAACATATTATTTATTATTGTTTCTTGAAATCCTCCTGCCTAGTTAGCGCCCTATTATCCTCTTGCTTGGATCAGTTGCCAGCAGTCCCAAGCTTGTCGTACATAATACATTCGCTGTTTTATTCTATGGAAATAGGCGAGAAACAACCCGACCAGCTAATCGTGCACATAAAACATACAAAAAGCATGACGGATGCATTAAAGAAACTTAAGTAATATATTAGTAGTTGTTTCATTTGGGGGCTAATTTAAAAAGGTGTGTTGTAGGTAAGATTCAATAATATAAATAGTCAACTAATAGTAAAATTCATAAATAAGTTTTTATTCTTAATCAAAGACACTATCTAGCACCTAACTGTAGATGTCTCTTATGACACTCTAATCTGCGAGGCTGCAATTCTCGATCACTATAATGCGGTATAATTCATATACATAGTATATACATTATAACGCAATCGAGAATCAATCGACTTACAATAGTAATAGCTCCTGCAATAACACTGATCCATAGCTTGTTAGGTCTAAAATAAATGGCCAGTATTTCCACATACATTTAGATTGAGGTTAGCCATTCGGAAGCATAATAAAGAGCCAGTTTAGCGCTGCACAAATATTTGCCGAATTATTTTTAGCCACCGCTGACTGCCTGGAAAACTGGCTTATGTAGACTTTTTTTGTGAAAAGGTCGATATTTCAAGTTAACCGTAAATATTAAAAGCACACGTATGCTTATTGATTGATGGTTTTCTGTTTGGAACTGTGATATTAAATGAGTGGTTGCGAAATAAATAGTAGTATAAAACACTAAGTCTGCGTGATATCCAGTTGTCGTTTGGTATTCCAGTTGTCGTTTGGTATTTCAAATTAACGTCCACGATCGTGACTAATCACCGTCTAGTGAATGCAATGACGCTGTCAGTGTCACTGTCAATATTGCTGTATCTTTTAATATGCCACAGTGACACTTTATTTACACTTTGTTGTGTAATATTTGCATCACTGGCTGACGTATCAACAGGGCCAAAACAGCATAGACTTGGCAGAGGCACATTTGTTGGGCACAACACTAACGATCATAGTGTTTAGGCTGAGGAGCGAATGTAATTGAGAGTACAATAAACAAAAATAGACGCATACTTATAGCTTTTAAATGATTATTTTAAAATCTATTCCTAGTTAAGATTAATGTGAATGTAATTATTACCGTCACAAAGAAGTAATAAAAGAAAAAGTGGAGAAACAAAACTATTACCAATCTTAATATTAATCGAGTTGTAACGTTTCGTTTTACTCACTCAACCCTTTAACTGCTCTCATGGATATAAAAGTGGGGTATAATGTGTCAAGATTACAATAAATTATAACGATTCGAATGATGTATGTGAGGGGTTGTATTGAACCTGTAGCCCATGAGACTACTCACCCTGTCACCTGGAGAATGACTTGATGGATTGTAATGGAGTGGCCGCGACACCCCGCCGTCCCCGCCGTCCTCGACTGGATTTAGACGATTAGGGATTATTGATCATGTACAATGATTGCACAAGGGGCTTTAGGCGGTTTTGAATATTACTTATGGTATTAAGGGGAGGCATGTTATGTTGTTTTATAAGGATTACCGTAAAATTCTGGGATGGATATTTTGCAACAATTTTATTTAACGCGAGTTGGATTTGCACTCGAAAGGATTCAAAGCATGGTGGTTCTAAAATGATAATCTCAAGAGTCTCCTAAACGATTGAGATAAGCGTAAAGTCTGTACAGTATCGTATCGATCAACTATTTATTTAATATTTGCAAATATTAATGAATATTTCAAACGTTTGGATGAGAGCAATAATTGTGATTCGTACGTTGCACGTTCATTTCGTTCCTCACACGTAATAGAATCGTGTGCGGGGGACGCCGGGGCAAAGCGCGCTAGTCACGCGACGCAGACTCGTCTATTTCGGATGCAGACGGGTGGTTGCGCGCCCCGCCTCCCCGCTATCACGAGGGGTGAATATTTAAGAATTTCCCAAAACGTGTACCGAATTGGCACTGCTGTGTTAGAGGTGCCGACGTGTTTATGTGGATCATGGCTCATGTCCTGATGCTCTGAGAGGTTCATATTGCTGAATTCTTGTTTCGACGGTAGTCTTCTGTAGTCGCTTAATCGTTTCATTAGTTGATTGATAGGAAGGGACAGACAGGAAAGAAAGATTCTAACTTTTAAGGCATTTTATTTACATGTAAGCAGACATGTGCCAATGTTTCGTAAAAATAATTTTGTATTGTATCAGTTTTTGTTAAGTCTAAGCGTAATACTAAGTAAGGGTTACTCTGATAGAAAAATAATAGTTTTTTTATTCTCATTCAGTAAATCTTTAAAACTCTAAAATACAAAGTTATTACCGCCTACAATCCTCTACCACTGCCCGAAGGTCGACTGGTAGAGAATGCTTTTAGCATTAAGTCGCCCTTT
>DWJZ01004760.1:0-14926 GCA_018249125.1 Asbolis capucinus
CGTCTGACGGAACTACGCGACAACAAGACTGACGGTTGTGCATAATACCAGAGGGCGTGGCTATCCACACCGGATCTCTGAGTGCAACCGTTTCCGCCAGACTGCATAGTACCTACTTGCATACTTATTATTATTTTTATTTTTTGTTTTTATTCAAATTTAGTTCTTTTGTTATTCTTACTATTATTTTTGTATAAACAAATGTGTACTATGTTTATTAATGGTGGAATAAATGTTTCTTTCTTTCTTTCTTTCTTATAATTTCATGACACAGTTAAATTTTCATTATAGAACAAGAAAACATGACAGCTACTCCTCCATAGTTTTGTCTAAAACGGTACAATTATGTTAAGAATTTAGGTAACAGTATTTCACTGGTTGAAAAAAATGTAATAAGTTGGGGAATATCAAGGTATCATATGGAAATATATTAAAACAATACCGGTATGAGATAACATACCGTTACCTTCTTTTATTTCAAGAGCGTTAAGTCCTAATGTCGATTGAACTCGTACATGACATCATACAACCATCTTCAAAATACCGGTTCTGTATTGGATTTATCTACTTCTGCAGAGTTATGACCAATGTCCACAGGCGATGGACTTCACATAAATGGTATTGCTCGATTCTAAGATTTTTTTTTAAATTTATACCCAGATATAAAAGATAATACCTTAAAGCATAGTGCATCAAAAATACAATTCCTTTCAAAACCTAATTTATTTCTTATTTTTTATCTTCGTCCGTGAGTTTTATTTTCTTAGTATCCTGTATAACTTCATCAATGCGATGAAGGTCTTTGAGGGACATTTCTCCTGTTCCCCTATCCATGGGCTTGGGTTGAGAGGGATCTGGCTTCCAACCTAAGAAGTTGATGATTTGATACGTCGCAGGCACACCACGGGAGTTATGTTTGGGAAAGTCCTGAGTCAGAAAGAAAGAAATCAGATTAATAGGAGGAAAAATTTAAAGTTAGCAGTTGATGACTTTTCTGTTAATATAAAAAATGCTAAAATAATATTAGGCAGTTGCACAAAGCTGACGACCGATAACCGATATACGTGTAGCATATAAACTTTAAAACCAAATATTCCCTTAATTACATATAATCTATCAAATATTCGAACTGGGTGTCCTTAGTAATTTGGTATCAATACCGTTTACACACAGATAAGTATTAGTTCCCTATGTCATAAACTTGAATACACTCCGTCACAGATAATAAAAGAACTTTAAGCCTATAACTCACCTTTCCGTACATTTCATCGTATATCGCGGCAGCAGCGAACTGTACATCGCGACTGAGTCGTAATGGGCGGTTATGCGCGGCGTTAGACTCGCCCAGCGCACGCAGATCACTCATCACATGCCAAGCGCTCGGGTACCATAGACATATCGAGTCTACGTCTACTGTTTGTAACGTGAACCCGGCGCTGCAAAAATGAAAATAACGCCATCTAATATAGATTTTTCATACTTTTATTTGGTTAAATTTGAATAGACATGGGAACATTAATTGTTGGGTGGTTAAAAACTATGTTTAGAAACAGCCCTATTCTGTTGTTTTTCTATGAAATTGGCCTAAAACAAGCTTTGATGGTTGTCAATGTCGCTCATGCAAATTGGAAGGCGAAATCTATATTCGATTAATATATTCGATTAATAAAATAGAAATGGCTCTTAGGCTATCAGTTTGTTAATCAAGAAAATTGAGTATTGCAGATGGCTCCATTGAAAATTAACACTAGCAATAAAGTTATTAACTTACTAGTCATCTTTAAGTTAAACTTCTATAACCTCTTACTGCCTGGTATACATGCATCATATTGTGGTTTCGTACATCCTTAAACAACACCTAATTCCATTTCAACATGACAAGCTAAATATTTCATCTAAAGGTTCTATTATTTCATGCATTCTGAAACTCACGCATTCAGCAACCCGCCAATATCTCGTACTCGCGTGAAAGGCGAGATGTGTGGAAAAACACCACCCAACCTCTCTGTTTCAGCTAGCTGAAGAGCTTGTCGTAACTCCATGAGTGTGTCACCACCAAACACACATGCTATTAGAACCTGAAACAAAGGAATCCCTTAAATCAACTAATTAATATATAGGACATTATCCAGAATAATAAATTAATAACCTAGCTATCCCCTTTTTTGGTTATTAGCTCATGAAAGATTCGAGACAAAATCCTTTACACACCAATTGCTAGTTGAAAATGCATGAGAATTACATTTATTACGGATTAACAAATGCCATATGTTTTTGCAATAAATGTAATTTGTGATCACTAACAGAAAATGAATTTATGTAGGAGGCCAGGCCTTAACAGATTTTGGTAAAAATAATTTACTTACTCCATCAGGCTTCAAACATTTCATTATTCGGTCTAGGCAGCCAGGTAGGTCATTCACCCAATGCAGGGATAATGATGACACTATTAAATCTTTGCTGTTTTCTGGAAACTGAAATCAAACGGTGATATAGATTAGTTATGATATAGTTATCTATGAGAAAGTGAAAAATGGATAGATCTCAAGCAAAACCATGGTCGGAGAAAAGCTTCATTAGACTTTTAGAAACACATAACATTGTTTACAAAAAAATATCCTTCCTTGTTGTATGATATTCTCATTCTATTTCATATGAAATGTAGTATTTTCTAAATTAATAAATTATATGCATATAAAAAATAATGGAGTTATTTTCAAAAAACTTTAATATTTTAGGAGCAAAGTCAGTATTACGATAGTGAAATCTTGTGTGTTATTATGATACAAAATCTGACAAATACAGGAAGAAATCCAAACACTGGAACACTATACATACATACATCAATATTCTCCTCATCCATCACAATCTTTTCCACTTCAACTCCATCACCAACAATTGCTTTATCTAGGTGAGTCTGGGAAGTATCACATAGTGTTATTCTCTCAACACTATCAGGGAGAAAATGCCTGGAAACATATCCTCGAGCTGCACCTGGTTATGGTACAAGATGTCAATTACTCACAACACAAAGGATATAAGTAGTGTCAAACTCTACGGCTTGTCCTACTATGTTTCTGGTTCTGGTTTGACTTTCAAACTTTTGTTTAAGCATACAAGTAATACGTACTAAACAACATACTATTCTGAATTCATAAAGGTTGGCGCATGGTAGACACATGAAAATATTTATACTCTTTGTGCACTGCAATTAAGTGATTTATTGAATCGCAATACAGAAATAGACAGGTAAGACACAGCGTGAATTAAGAATATTTAGTGTTACCCACAAGCCCAGTTGGATCTGTACATTGGTTTGTAGTTCTGTACAGCATATCTGACCTCATTAAATTAAGAATAAACTAATGTCATTCTATTGTGACATATGTAAAAGTTTATGATGAATAAAACCAATAGTTTTGGTTTTGGCTTACTTATTACAATTTATTCAACATAAATGAATGTTTAAAACGTCGAAGAAAGAAAGTACATTCACTCATCCTTTTTTATTATAATCCATCAAAATACTCAAAAATGAACCCATGTTTTTCATCTCATTAGAAACATTCTTGTGACACTAAACTTTTTGAGAATGTTTAAATTAAAACGTCTTACCAAGTTCTACTGCATTTTTGAATGTTCTTTTAATATCAAATACGCGATCAGCTGTTCTCCAGCCAATTTCTTCCTTTATATATTCTGCTAAATAGTAATCTTCTCTTTGAGCTGACCTTTCTCTTTGAAGTTTTTTAGCCGTTCTATCAAATATATTCATAGTGCGGTATACAGAACTAGCTGTTTTCTTTTTGGTTGTACTAGTGCTTTGATTTCGATAAATAATCTTTTCTGTATTACGTAAAAAATTAGGTCTTACAACTTTTTGAAATAAACATATTTTTGGTATCGTATTTAGAAGTGTTGACTGCGGCATTTTTTACGTTTTCTAATATTTTTTTCTAACGAATTTCGTGTTCATTCTATGCAATGCTTAGATTAAAAGAGTATTTTTGTTGGTTTTCCAATGGTTACAATATCCTGATAAGATTTTCAGTAATTTTTTTTCATGATAGCATGACATAAAACTTGACTTGACTGAGCATAGATACAATATTCAAAATAAATGTTACAGATGTACAAGGTTTCCTCTATAATTTTAGTTTATCCAGTAGTATTTTCTTATATAACATGAAACGTTGAAATTTTATAACTGTACAATAATTTATGTGTTTTCATTTTTTAAAAGAGATGGCACGGAGTGGGGTGTCACATTATCGTTATAAATCTGCATTAGGCCATCTACTAGTAACAATCTTTGAACATTAAATATAGGGCACTGTAAAATTAAATGATCTAGTGTTGCTACAGAGGTATTGCAACATAGACGGCGACTTCCATTTAAAATACCAACGCTTAGACGGAATCCTTTCTTGAATTGCCTTTTTACGATTTAGTATTTTCCCAATCTACACATCAATAATTAAAAATGAGTCTTTTAAACTGAATTGTAGTCTGTTGTAGGAACTAGAGACGCTGAATTAGGGTTATGCTTAATATTTGGATGTTGATTTTTTAACAATTTGTCAACGATTTCATTGCCTGTAATTCTCGAATGTGATGGCACCCACATGAACTCAATATGTTTATTCAGATATATAATATTTCTCGTATTCTTGTTATGTAACTATTATTCTTATATGAAATATGCACATTCTTTAGACTAGTAAGGACACTAAGTGAGTCGGATACAAATAAAAAGTATTCATCATGTCTCCTTCTAATATACTGCAAAGCAGTGTAAATGGCGAAAGCTTCTGCTGTAAATGTAGATGAGTTTAAGTCCAATGAAAAACATCTTCTGAATTTAGTTTTTGAATCATAATATGCTGCCTTAGTATATTCGTCTGTCTTAGACCCATCTGTATAAATTATGCGATGTGATGCGACTTGAGATCTTTTTTTTTATTTATTTAAAATTTAACGGCTTATGCCATACAGCTAACTAAAGACCTTTAAATTGACATAGACATTGACAGTGTCACAGATTATGCTACGATGCTAACGTTGAATACTGTGAACGTAAAGAGAATATAAACGTATTTAGTTACTACGTCTTTGAAACAGAGAATTCTCTTCTCTGACAAAAATAATTTCTAGTGTTAAATGTCTACCCAGCTGTACGACAATTGTACTACAGCTGCAGTAGAAACATAGAATATAGAACAAGTAGAAAATTATTGCTTTCATTTGACTTTGAATTTGTGTTTTTGGGTGGTTTTTGTGAATTATGGTTCCGGATTCAATGTAGATGATATATGTCAAGAAAGATATGTCAGTGTCACAAATTTGACAGAAATTGGAAAGTAAACTTGAAAAAGGATAACATAACCTTATCTATTAAGTTTTTACCGGAAAATCGATAGGTAATCAGGTAATAAAAAACCCAAAAATTTTAGAAGATCCCTTGAATACATTACGTTTTCACATGTAATTATTTATCTAATTATATGAATAAGAACTTATGGTAAGTAGAAATAGCAGTCAATTTCAAAATATGTACTATGAAATATATTCTTATAGCCTAGAGATACGATAATAAGACATAATTAAGAAATTATTATTTAATTTATCATGTATGAGTTGGTTATCCATGTGTTGTTATTAAAATTTTTATTTTAGATGTGGCCCTTATTGCTTCGGTTTTTAAGGACAAATGCTCCATATATAACTCTACCATTTGCTGCGGTCGTTGGCGTCGTAGGATATAATTTAGAAAGTTGGTTATCAGATAGATATACTCCATACAATAGTAAGTATTTTATCTTCTTATCTCACTGATTCTATGGCATTTATTACATCCAGTAAAGGAATTCTCGATGTCTTTGGTAGCTGCTTAACCTATGTAGTAGTTTTTTTGGACGCAATACCTGTTGTGGTAAAAAGTGCTGTGTTTTTTTCGTATAAATTAGAAGGTTTAGCTGTAGATGTGCTCTACCTGTTATGTAGACACACTATCTATCACAGGTCTCCGGTTATTGGAATAAGGAACGGTGCACATACCTGTTGATTGTACTCATCAGAAGTTTTCTGAGTTTTTATACCACCAATGAGATCAATTGTCAAATCAATAGCTTTACATGTCCAAGGCATGGATGCATTTGAAAATGTGAGCTAATGCAGTATGCCTACAACTTCGTTGATCACTTGGGATTGATGCAAGCTACCAGACATTTGTAGAAGGAATTACCTTCTGGTATATTATAATTAATTTTTTTTTCTCTACAAGATTCCTGATAAGTTTTATTTTCTTTTATGAAAAATGCCAATACAAGCAGACACCTGATATTAAGAAGTTAGCATTAACCACTGATATCAGTAACGCATGACACCATTAAGACAAACAATATTTTCAAAAATGTTTTCCACTTCAACCAGCATACTTTATCAGATTGAGAAAAGTTATATTACCTACCATACTGGCAATCTTTTAGCAAGAATTGTAAGTTACATAAATATAATTTTTTTTTACAGAACCTATTCAAGATCAAAGATTTGAAAGGTTAGAAGATGAAATGCTCAAAGATCCAACAAATGTAGAAAAATTGAAATATAAAGAGAATGTTTTAGGTAAAAATGTATCACCGTCTTTACAAACAGACTAGTCACTTATCTACGTTAGGTTAATAAATTGATTATTGTTTATTAAATAAAATGTAAATTATTATGTAAAATCACTTTTATTTCAGTAATTACAGATTTGTTAGTATTCATTACAATTGGCATATTATGCCCTTAAAATATAAATTGGGAAAACAAATAATTACCTTATTATATATATGTATATATATATATTATAGTTATAATTAGTTGTACGTACAGATTAATACCCTAAAAAAATAAAACAAATTGAGTACCGAAGTTAGGAGCAACTGCTGCCCACTGAAATGTGGGTTATGTACTTTGATCTCCCATTTCAGGTGGATCAGGGACTGTCGGATCCAGTCCTATGCTTAACAAATTATAAAATTTATAGCTTTTTTTACATAGTTGGGACCGTTACATCATTACACACGCTTTCCATGAACTTTTTTCAAATATATTTAATGTATTGACATCGGTCAGCTATAATTTTATTACGAGCGAAACGAGCTAATGGTAAGTGGTAACTACCATCCATAATTATTCGAAGGCACTCTAACATTTACAAACACACACAAACCAACAACATTTTTAACTTAATTATATTTTAAATTACTGAGGACAACTCACACTCTGATCCCAAATTAAGCACTAGCTTGTACTATGGTGATCAGACAACTGATATACACACATATGTGTGTATTATTATTATATAATTGATCAATACGTATATTATACTACAGATATTTTTATCACATCCAGACAAAGAGCAAACCTTCGTACTCATATCAGAAAAGTTTGACCTGCTGGGATTCAACCCACAACCTCTGGCTTAGCTTACTAACCAGTAGACCAAAAGGACAGTTTAATTAATAGGTGGGTAGTTAGGTAAAATAACTCTTCCAGAAAAAAGCTAATGAACAATTAGTTAAGTGCATTAATTATTGTCACTTCAGTGCAAATACTTCTTCGTCGGAGGCAGTGACTCATAAGTCCATTCGTCATCAGATGAGTTTCGATCTTCGTTCTCTGGTTCCACTGGAGCTGGGAACGGAAAAAAGTCGGAGGGTAACCTTTGAAATTCTTTCATTTATTATTTCTTTAATACTGTTTATGTAATAAAGTGAAACATCATTTAATAAGGTAATTTTTTTGAAACCTATCTTTTTTATTTCAATGGTCGACAAACTAGCTTACGAATTAACTGGTCAGCATCTCTCATGTAGACACGTAACACATTACAATAACCAGCTTTCGAATTAAAATTGGTTTAAGAAGAGTTCATAGCCCGGCGGCATGTTTCGAATGTTAAGCAACAGCGAGCTCGGTCGGTAGGGGTGGGTGACCGTTAGTGGCAAACATTTCATGAACGATTCCGTGCTTCAAAGGGCGTGTAAAGATAAGCGTCCACTTGTCGGTATCGTACGCATTGTCAATCTGTATACTGGTACTCACCGTCGGTAATTCGTACGTTGCAAATACAGTGGAGGCACTGTGAAAAACGTATCCGTTTGATGTGATGTGTCCGATGCGTGCGATACCGACAAATGGATGCTTATCTTAAAGCAGAGTTTCCTATCCTGGGGTCCATAGACAACATAAAAATTACCCCCGGGCGGTTGAGTGTTTGATAGATACCTACACGAAACGTAAGAAAACCGCATGGCGCACCACACTATAGATACCGGCAACTTGAGCATTGAGTTTGACTGCGCAGTAAATTGTTTATCGCTATCTGTACCTACGTTCTGCATTGTGAACGCTTCAACTGAGCAACACCGACCCAAATATTACGAGTTTGGTCGCAAAACGGCAACATCAATCATCACATAAAATTTAAATTAATTTATACAAGTAAAATATATTCATTGAACTTTTTTGAAAATAAAAGTATGTGAGCGATTTTTTGTATTATTTCTATACGGTCAGCGAATCAGAATAAAGTTGCGCTAGGGGTCCGCACTAAAAAAAAGTTAACCCTGCCTTAAAGCAGTCGGGCCCGAGATGGTGAGGGCGGTGCGGTACGAAGGTAGGTGAGAACCTCCTCCGTTTTGAAGTCTAATAAAAAGCAGGCGTGATGGATGCACTAAGTACCTATAGAAGAGATTAGTTTCGAATAGATGTTACCGTTATTATTTCATTTATGGAACTCCTCAAATTATAAAAGCCTAAACATATTATTTTGCACAATGTTAAATTAATATATATTTTTTGTTAGGGCCCACGGAGCCGCCCGTGTGCTACCAAAACTGCAATTATCTCTACCACATAAAAAACACGTATATTCGTGGTTCCCTTTCTAGGTGAAAGACTGACAAACATACATACAGTTTCACATTTATAATATTAGTATAGACGCGGCATAATTTTTGGCATGTGTTTCATCTCAACCCATCACGACCCACTATTGAGCACGGGTCTCTCCTCTGAATGAGAAGTTTTAGGCCATAGTCCACCACGCTGGCCAAGTGCGGGTTGGCAGACTTAACACATCTTTAGGTTTTGCAAACTCCCCGGCAAGCAGGTTTCCTCACGATGTTTTCCTTCACTGTTATAGAGAGTGACATTTAACAGCTTAAAACGCACACAACTCTGAAAAGTCAGAAGTGCGTGCCCTGGGATTCGAACCCGGACCCCTCCGAGTAGGAAGCCGAATTCTTAACCACTAAGCTCTATCACCACTCCCCATAGTAACCTCAAATAAAAATTTATATAAAACGACTAATAATTTGTAAAATAATGCACTACTACCATGAACACACATCTTAATGTATGTACGCTAAACATTATACAAGGTTTTCGCTTATAAAACCGGTATAAAGAAAAAAACTCAACTTGCACATTAAGCGGAATTCTAGAAACTTCGGGAAACATTAGTCAAAACATACCAGACAGATTCTCTTAAGCGTAAGATAAATCACTTTGTATTCTCAACGGGGACGAGGAACATTGTAGTCATGATATACTACTAGAATAAACTACTTGGTTTCAAGAGAAAAATAGTATAAAAAATCTCTGAAATGTTTATCTTCACGTTAAATGGAGAGAAACTGTGGTTTTTTAAATTAAGAATTTGATGCTATTTTTTTAATTTTACGCACCAATATTTTTTTCTGTGCTTATTTATAACTTCAGTGCTAATTTATACTCATTTTATAATTTCAGTGCAAATTTATACGACAGCCATAGCACAATTGATACAATATTATTATATAACAAATCACTTGAGATTTATTTAGCTTACAAATAGAGCTGTCACAAAAAAAGCCTCTCTGGCAACACATTGACACAAAAAAATCACTATAAAGATTAAAAATCTTTATAATATATCCATAAATCATGACAAGCAATACAAATATTACTGTTTATTATAATATATTCAACTTACTCGTGATACTTATTCGCTGGTTACATTTACTCTTCATCTAAAGTTGTCTAGAAATTACTACTTTTGTATTATTTGTATTTTTCGTACTAAACACAAAAACTATTGAACAGATCTAAATGAAAATTGATACTGAGATAGATATTATTATTCTTTATATTCCGGATTCTCCTTTCCGGATTCCTTATTCTCCGGATTATATTCCGGAACAGCACATGAGCCCTCGGTTCATCTATACGCGGGCGAAGCCAAAGTCGCGGCTAGTAAATAAATAGTCTTGGTAAACATAAGATATCACATTCTATAATTGTATTAGCAGAAGTTATACATTGTACAATTGCCACTAATTATACAGCATTGATATTATATGACCCCGATATACAATTCCGTCTGTATAATTTTAATATTATGATTCACTGTTTCGAGATCAAGGTTATGTATGGAGGCTGTTGGCCTAACTAATATGGTTGCTACTAACTAAAAACAATAACCAAGTGACGTCACTGTGTACTCATTAGATGAACACACGAACTGACGACTATACTCGGAATCGTTAATGGTTACTTAAGTCACTCCTTAGTACAGATTTTGTATGGAAATATGCAGCGAAACGATTAAATAAATTATTAACGACTTAAGAACGGCTATCACACTCTCGCACTAGTTTTTCATTGTCCGCTGATGGCAGGAACATAAAAAACACCGTAGAACAAACAATTGTCTGTCACACCACTGCCCCGGACGAGAATGGAAAGCCTCGGAAGTGGTCCAGGGTTCGGCCGGAGCAGCTTTCTAATACTCACTATAGACCACTCACGGTAGGCCAATATGATTAACAATAAGTTTTCACAATTTAGTACGGTATTCTAAAATGACCAAAACAAAGGAGTGTCCCGGAATAGTACTGCGTTGATAAAGTACTCATTTGCATTGTTCTCCAGATTTACCTTAAACATCAAGATGTACACATTGAAGAAATTAAATAATATAATTTTGAAAATTGTATAACGAAATTATTACACGCCGAGACAATATCGGATCCTTATTTTGCCAGCGGGGCAATATTAGGGCCGAGTGCTAATATTGAAGCAATTCCGAACTCATTACCGTCTCCTCTTCAAGCTTAAACATACTGAAATAAAGCGTTACGTTTAATATAAAATAAAAATTATAATATAAACGCGAAAGTTTGTCAGGATAGATGTTTGTTTCTCTTTCACGCAAAAAACTACTGAACGGATCTCAATGAAATTTGACAGAGGGATAGATTATAGTATCGAATAACAAATAGACTACTCTTTATCAACTACTCTTTATAAACAACTTTGAATGAAATTTGGCACAGAGATAGATTAGTCTGGCATATCACTGGTTACTTTTAATACAACACGCGGGCGGTTGTTGTAATAAAATATTTCCGAAAATTATATCGCGAAGTAGTACGATACCAGGTCGTTTAGACCGGGACAATATCGTATGCGATGTGTGCAAATATTGAAACAAATCCTGGATTATTAATGCATTAGTCTTCTATATATAATTGGATTTAAAATATTTGCGTAAATTAATGTTTCTATATTTGTCATTTATAGGTTCTGGTAAAGAAATGGTAGGAGATAGGGAACCAATGCCCTCAGCAACTTTGTTCAGAATTCTCTGGAAAAGGTTTTGGTACCAAAATTATATCGAACGGACACATGGTTGATGAGTTGACGCGTAGCAACGCGCGCCGGGTACAGCTAGTTTGATATAAAATTTTACGCTCTCGCTTTAGAAAGTTGTCACAATTGGGACAATTATGAAGTTAATTCCTTTGTTAAAATGTCTAATTAAAGAATAAAGTGGGCATTCCGCGCTATTATATTATAGCCAAATTGGTATGATTCGTTTAATTATGTCAAGAGATAAATGTTTGTTTTCCGGCTATGCAAAATAGTATTTTCCTGTGGTCAGAGCACTTCGCAAATTGAACGAGCACAATCCTAAGGTGATAATACTAATCTAATTCTAATACCTGATAATATGAGTCTGTAGACGATTATTTACACAGCAGACTTACTTCCTCTAAGTTACTGTGAAAAAATATATACTGACATAGCCCCAACCCAGACAAAAATACACCTTTAATCTACTCATGTTACTCACTTCTCATACTAGGTCACACTGTTCAGATAACAGAATACAGAGAACCTTTGTTTGCACACATAGAGACATACAATCCGGTATGAGAACGAACGAATCGATACATTCAAAACATCGAGAATAAACACACATGGATCATCTTATCAGGGCGTGTGTAAAACCGAAATACGACCCAAACATCGGTGTGTTTCGAACCAGGCTCGCATAACACAAAACCACCTCAGCAGCCGAGACTTCAGCGCCAGCTATCGTCGAGGTCAACGCATCCATCACGTAATCACAAATACACTAGCACGTTCACTGCATTTCGAAATGCGAATGTCGTTCCGATCAGAAGGCGCATTCGCGCGCGAAACACGCGTACGCGCAACGATTTTCACCAGGCCACTGTTTCCCATGCCGCGGCGAGTCGATTAGCCGTCACGGCCTCGGCTACCGTCTATCATCGAAAGCGTAACTGATACACCAATCGCTTTTGTTTCGTTTCCCAAAGAATCACATAACTTGCACTTAGCGAATCCCACTTCCTTATTAATATTTTGAATGCGAAAGTAACTTTTTCTGTGTGCTACCTTTTCACTTCTAAACTACTGAACCAATTTTCATGAAACTTGGAACAGAGTTACAATAGCACTCGAGAAAAAACATAGGCTACTTTTATCGCAAAAAATATATTTGAAGGGGATAAAATAGGATGAAATTGTCTATGAGAGATTTACTTTTTCTTAGATATTACCATAAAACTTTGTATTTATGAACTATATGTCATGTGGGGAGGGAGAAGATGACTGCCAAGCGGACGCACTCGCGGGAAATAGCTAGTCCTACTAATATTATAAATACGAAAGTTTGTAAGGATGGATTAATGTTAGTAGGTCGTTTACGCAAAAACTACTCAACAGATCCGAATGAAATTTAGCACAGGGATAGGTTAAAGTCTGTAATAACACAGACTACTTTTTATCATTATACAATGCAAGCAAAACCGCGGGCGGAGCGTAACAGCTACTATATTAAACGAGCAAAATAACTAAAGTTAATAATCAAACAGTATCTGTCTCGCTTAGTTTTTGCTCTCGTTGCGTTGGAGCGAGGCGTGATCGCGTAGATTGGTTAGAACTAGTCATCATATCGAGTATATACCAGATCATAAGTTTTATGATGAGGCCAAATTGGTGCGGCCGCGACGGGGTGACGTCACAGGCGATGCGCGCGGTCGTTGGTCGACTTAGCACAAGTTCAAATACAGAATAGTGTCCCGAAAACATATTTTAAATGTTATTCACCGTTGATATTTTAATATGATACATTATACGAACATATTTAAAACTCTGTTCACGATCCTAGCAGTCATCTCAAATAACTGTATATCAAAATATATAGTCAAAAATTTAATATTTTATCGTGTCAGTGCCAAATAACTTCTGGTACGTAATGCGTCATGATAAAAAAAAACAACAAATATTTAAAAATACTTCAAATAACATTGTCGGGTATTAAACTGAAAAAATCATCAACATAATCGAAGTGGGTTTATTAAAAAAATGTACTGAATTTAACAACACCACAAAAATACGTTTAAATAAATTATTAGGGATAACTCAATAACTCGTCAAGTACATAAAATCTAGATAGGACTAATTCACATTCACCAACTATCGAATTAAAAATCAACAAATCGGTATACGCACTAAAAATTATGAACATAAAAAGTACACTCCAATAAAAAATCTCGACCTTTAAAATCGGTTAAAAAATGCTTATTAAATCCTGCAATTGTTTTACGCAGATACTTTTATTTTTACAATATACTCAATAGTAAAATTAAACAAATATCTAACGCCCCCCCGAACTAAGGAATTTTGAAACGGAAATTGAAAATTAATCTGGTGTCAGCTCCATCCTTTTGACCTTTTGAGCGGACAAACGCACAGAGTAGAAATAGAAATGATCTAATTCCATTCATGTTCCTGGCGCCCTATTAATAAAACTATTACAGAAGTGTTCATACAGTTAATTTAAAAAGTATACATAATTGAAATAGAAGCGATTATTATAGAATACATAATTTAAAAAACCAAAACACACTTAAATTATTTTTGACTAAGAATCATGTTCACTTTTTACTATTAACTACCGCACTCAAAGTCATTAATGGTTACCCAAACCGTTGCATGGTGCATAACGGGAGTTCCTGATTCTTATTATGACTTGCCTCGGTGAAGGACAACATCCTGAGAAAAACTGCACTCCTGAGAGTTCCCCATAAATTTCTCGAAGATTTGTGAATTCTAACAATCCGTAACTGCAACCTGCATCCGTATTTCCAACCGAAAATAATAAATGTAGGTGTTTTCAAGAGAACAGTGAATCGGCTTCTTCTAAATTCATCGCCGCTTACCACCAGGTGGGATTGTAGCCAAGCATTAACTTATAATATGCTCCCATGCTGGCCTACCAGGGTGTCGTAAAAAGTGTACAAAAGTCAGCTACTCGGTGGTAGTGCCCGTCATTACTGATCCCAGTTGCTTTGGCAATGTAACCGCTTCCCTTGCTTGTTTGTCTTCCCTGTGTATACGGGTCTACTACTTCCTTCCAGGCCAGAAGCGCTTTAGTAACACCCCAATCTGGCGCCATTACCGTCCGCGGGCGGCGGTGATCACTTACCATCACGTGACTCGTACGTTCGTTTGCCTGCTTATCATATAAAAAAAATGTAAAATAAATCCCCCCTAGTATTGTAGTAAGAGACCCGAGTTCCAT
>DWJZ01004761.1:0-14926 GCA_018249125.1 Asbolis capucinus
TAAAGGTGCTTTTTGAAGCATTTGAAGCATTTTGAAGACGAGCTGCACAGTCTTGCACTGAGAATGAACTTTTAATATCATAAAAAATCATCGCTCTAAAATCTTTTACTTAATTCCATTTTCGTTGCGTACATAGAACTTTGATGTGTGATAAAAACAATTGACAAATGATTTCCCGCCATTTTTTTATTTTTATTAACAAGAAGGTTGCAACGTTTTAAAAAATATAACATTCGAAGTTCAGATAGTTAAAATTAACTAGAAGTGCAAAAGTTTTAGTGTGCTCCATGTATTATCTATAAAAATTGATTAGTTTATATGTTATATTCTGTAACCTTAAACGTTTATTTTACGACGTGGGAGTCTTCAAGAGAAGAGTGAACAGGAATTTACTAAGTTAGTGCGCCCAACACCATAGAAATCATCGCCACTTACCATCAGATAGGATCGATATCAAACATTTACTTCAAACTTAGTCTTGAGTCGTCCAACTTAATTTATGTAAAAGAAAATATGAATGCTCTATATATTTTTATCATAACAATTTGCGGAGTTCCACAACTTTTTACCCATTGTCAAAGGAAAAGACACTGTAATGGAAAAACGCAACATATTTTTTGGTTTTTCACAACACAGAATAAAACAATAGAGGTACTTATATCTCGGTATCACACTGTATACGTCGCTTCACTGCATTTTATCCGTATTTCATTCTGTATTCACTAAGATATTCCTCATTTGCGGAACATGTTTGAAAAGAGCACTATGATGATTAAATTTAATTGATTTATTAATAAACGAAATGTAACAACCTCATACATACAAAAACACATACATAAAACACACATATATACATATATATACATTTATATTCATATATACCCTCGCATGGACAACACAATACACTCATAGCATAAAACATGTCATAAATTCCTGTTTTCGGGAACGATCCCGGGACCCCGCACATGGACATCGCCCGCAGGAACAACATATATTCCTTATATGATATTATATGAAACATATAGAGGTAATGACTCGTTTCTTGCAAGGTTGAAACAACTAATTGGGGCGGTCATTTCGTAAATCGACTACGGTATATACAGGATGTTTATTTTACAGACATTATTGTTTACCTTAGATCAAAGTTGCTATTTGGGATCTTGGGAAAAGATTTCACGATTTTGAAAGCAAAGAAAATCATTCACTTAAAAAAACAAAAAGTAGTCACGTACTTTTATTTTTTATTTTCGAGGGGGAAATCTTGCAAAGATACCCGAACCCAGAGGTTGCGGGTTAAGTAGGATTTCTACCTACAAAACGATCGATCTCCTATGCACGCACCGGTGCAGTTACGTACGTGTTGTATGAAAAACACATTTTAATGCTTTCACATTCATCCCCGCACTAGGAGTCCATGTGTAGTATGGGTTGGGCAACACTTATAAAACATAATAAAATTCAAAGCCCGAGAACAAACATTTATCCGTCAGAAAAAAAAATTACATACAGCTCAAATATTCCAGCCTTTACGTTTCATATAACCAACTGCAATTTAAATATATACATATACATATATACTATGCGTTAAAATTTCTGTAATTTTTAACCGTCGTAGTAATTATTATTCAAGTTAACAATTTCAACATAGATTAATTGATGAGCTCATGTGACGTACGGCGGTAAATGGCGTGAGCTTGTGTTTCTTATTGCATATTACGCATAAAAATTACACTGATAGTGGCAATTCATTTCAACACGTCAAATTTATTGTATAACTAGTTTCCGTCCACGGCTTTGCTCGCGTAGTACATTTGTTAATAAATGTAACCTCTGTGTATTCCAGACTATAACCTGTCTTTGGACCAAATTTCATTGAGATCTGTTTAGTAGTCTTTGCATAAAAGTAGAACAAACATTCTAACTCACAAATTTTCGCGAGCACGTGATGGATGTGTACGGTATGTATAAATATATGTATTTTATAGGGTACATTTTGGAGTGTGCGCAGGGGCTGACGACTTGATTCTCCCAACCCCCTTCCACCATCGAAAGGTTCCGGGCAGTACAGGTATCCATCCTGTTACTGTGGACATCTCTCCGGTACGGACGACACGTTTTGCCTCGTCTTTTGTATAGCGTAACGCAAAGGATTGGAACAAATTACCTGCATCCGTATTTTCACTCCAGTATAATGTCTTCAAGACAAGAATGATTAGGCTTCCTCTAAGTTAATGTGCTTTACCATCTACGGCCACAACACCACTTACCACCAGATGGGATTGTAGCCAAGTATAAATTCATAATATATAAAAAAGTAACAAAGCTTATCTGAATTAATTTAAATAACTTATATAGATATCATAAAATTCCAAATGTACCCGAAAGACACAAGAGTATGAATACCTTCTGAGGTATTTAGAACGGATGAACAATGTTTTATATATTTTTTGTGTAGGTAACATTGTATCGTTATTTGTTTGAGGTTCACTGATTTTTATATGACGTAACATTAAGTATTTGTTTTATTTTTACTCGGATCACAAATAAAAATAAATCGTATAAAAAAAGATTACTCAAAAAAAATTATGAATAATATAATGATTATAAGACATTATTTAAAACACACTAATGAGTTCTTTTGAGGTTCTGCTACTGGCCATTGAATATAAATGTGAACCAAATTATTTTGGAAAAACGTGACCTGAATTACGAAATTTCTCGATATTTGTTAGTTTTATCCAAAAATGACTCGACAGGTTTTATCCGAGTGCACCATGTAGATACAAAACGTTTCTAAACGTTACACGCCACGAGGTTATTTTTTTTGTAACATTTTGGTGTGCGCGTGGCAGCGTACCGCCCGTGCGATCTAAGTCGACATAAAAACACGACGCACTGGTATTCAGCTATTCTCTCTTTTATACGCTCGCCTGCCCTTAAATCATGGCTATGTAAACCAAACATATTCGATTTATCGTGATATTCGTGAAAGGAAAATATTCCATTGTTGTATTCTTTTTGGTTTGTTTGGACTGTTTCCATCGCAAAAATCTTTCAGAGCTACGTAGAGGTTTTATTTCATGAAATTTCAAGTAAGATAATATACCCTAATATACCCTAGTAAATTAGCTAATGATTAATATGTAGAAAAGATAATACGTAGAACGATGCGTCGCAAATAGTATCATATACAAATGTCTCCATCTACCAATAATCTAATTTAAAACAACATAAAGACATCTTAATTGTTGCCATACATACTGAAAGTCACTTAGTGAAATAAAAAACAAAAAATCTGATAAATACTCATAGTACTTAATATTGAAATATTCAACATTTTATTGCAATCCTAGTGTATAAATAAAAATCTATTGAACTAAAAAACAAAAACTTAAGAAATTTTTTACTTCTAATTTTATTTTCAGTTCTAAAATCTGACGAAAACATAATTGTAATTGAAACAATAATCATTGTTAGTTACCTAGGCATATAACATTTCTATGATTATTTTTATTGTAATCATCCTGTATATTGGCTAGCATTGACGTAGCAAACTGACCTAATGATTGAAGCCAAATTATTTGTCAATACGATTCCCCGCGCCTATATAAATCAGTGTGCTGAAGTTATGATAGGTATTTGTACACGACATTATGAACGAATGACATATAATAATAGATTACCAACATCATCATCGCATGCCATAACTGTCTTACTGGGCCCCGGTCTTCATTCACAATGTCAGGGTTACAGGCCGTAGTCCAACACCCACCAGTAACCACCGAGAGGTTTATTAGACTTCACACTTGAGAACTTGACGGAGAATCCTCAGGAGTGCAGGTTTCCTCACGATGTTTCACTTCATCGATATAAGTGATAATTAACTTGGAAACTGCACATGACTTTGAAAATTAGAGGCGCCTAAGGTTAAGGTTAAAGTTAAGGTAAGTTTGGCCTAAAGTTCCAAACACCAACGTTCAAAGAACAACATTAAATATCGGCAGTAAGATAAAAGTTCGCATTCATATCCATGATCTGCTTCATAGTCAACGTCAAAGTCAAAATATTTTATTTCATCATAGGAACATCGAGCCAACTTAATGAAAGAAATTTAAGAAATGAATGAAAAATAATAATTACCTACATAATATTCATACATTCTTATTAAGATACCTCAAAATTGGTTACGGATTTAAAATACAAGCTATTAATCATCCTAAGCAGGCCAAGAGCATACGACGCCGCGCTGCAATTGCAATAGTTTGAAAATTGGTCTCTCAAATTTGAGGACTTGGGTTTGACTCTTGCACACCTCTAATTTTCAAATTTTAATAGAAGTTATCTGTCACTTGCTTCAGAGAAGGAAACTATAGTGGGAAAAATCTCTCCGCATGACTGAGAAGGCTTCACTTCACCACGCCGCTCTGATGCGGATTGGTGGAAGGTGCAGTCGCGATCAAGTATGGAAAGTTTTTACGCCTAAGTTTGTTAAAGTATAACGTTGATGGACAGTTTTACGTGCCCTCCGGAGCACGGAATTGTTTCTAATAGTAACAGTATCAAACGCACAGCAAAATCATTGAACTACTAATAACATACATATATATGTACATATAATTAATACTGAATCTTGAAATTAAAGCGGAACTGTATTAAAGAAGGTTTATTAAAATACTATATACCGCCCGCGACTTCGTTCGCGTGGAATAGTTACTTTGGGCTAACCCCCGACATCGTTTCTGTCATACATGATTTTTTCGAAAATTTTACGCAGCGGACGCAGCGAAAGCTCTCAATAAGAAAAAATCTCCCGATTTTGAAATATTCTTCAGTGGTGCTCCGCTCCTATTGGTCTTAGCGTGATGATGTATAGCCTATAGCCTTCCTCGATAAATGGGCTACCTAACACAGAAATAATTTAAATCGGACTAGTAGTTCCTAAGATTAGCGCGTTCAAGGAAACAGACAAACTCTTCAGCTTTATAATATTAATATACATCATGATTTAAAAACTCAATCTTTAATTACAAAGCCCTAATAGGAAGAAACACATAAAGTTTCATAACGGCGTCGTTAGCCGTTGAGGAATTTCCTTGTCCAGAGCCAATCCTGAAAGTAGTATCAAGTCATGCATCATAACAATGTATTGTCATCAGAACTGAAACAGTATGCAAAATTTCAGCTAAGTAACAAATACAAACATACAATGCAACTTAAATAAAAGCTTGTAAAAATAAGCACGCTAATGTAATGCGCAGTGGAATGTTATTGTTAGCAGGGTAATTAACGCGTTGAAATGCAGTAGAACCGTTAATATTCACAGTAGCAAAAATTTTAAATAACCTAAAAAAAACTAGCTAAACAAACAAAAGCATTACCTGTATAGAAAATCTACCTAAAGTCTGAGTTAGAAGAATTCAATAAATGACTTAAGATATTTAAAATTGTAAATGAAGAATTTATCTATTTCATCACATGGGACTATTAGTGTCGTATTTTCTTTATTCATAATACGTGTACGAATAAAGATTATCACAAAATATAAATGGAACCAGAGGAAAATAGGCTTTAATGATCGGTTTCCAGAATAGGTTTAGTTCATCAGCCTTCATACGATCACTGTTGAACATAGGCCTCTGTAATTGCGCCACTCTTACCGATTCTAAGCCTTTTTCCAGCTGATACCGGCTGTCTTCCTCAGGTGGCCATCGGTCCACCTAATCAGGAGCGCCCAGTGCCACTTTTACTTAAACATATTTTTATAAAAGTCAACTTATGTAATAATTTATTTAGTTAAACTTTATTGAGTTAATTGAATAAAGATTAATGCAGTACAGATACCAAATTTAATGTAGGCTTCATAGTTTCCAAATTGTTATAATGTCTGATGAAGCCTAGACCATACTCTACCATGCTGGCCACCAAATACCTCCCTCTTCGCCTTCTTGACGGCGCAACTTTTGCTTAACTCGGCAGATCACTTCCAATCCATACGAGCCACTAGATCATGAACGCTCGCCGGTGGTGATTATGAGTTTATCCGCAGGAATCCGTGTTAAATTAATAAACTAAATAGTAATATACAAGCATGAAAATAACGATGTCACTATTTTAGAAGCATGCACGTGCCCCAAACTTGTCTATGACTGCATACATGCACTAAAAATCCAAAATTAATATATCGTAATTACGATATAACATGGACTACAGAAGCAAAATCGATCAATATTCGTATTTAAACTGTTTGCCGTTGTATTGACTAGTCACTAATTTATAATGTACTATAAACTAAACAGTATTTATATTTGATGTACGATATTTTCGCCGCTTCAAAATAGAAAACCGTAGTCAGGGTGCAACATCTGATCTTGACGGAAACGCCGCAGTCTCTCAAATGCCAAAGAGTAGAAAGTTAAGAATAATGAACAAAATTTTGATAATCTTGATAAAAATAACATTAAATTGTACGTTATTTTAAAAGTTTGTACTCATTTTATTAATTGTCAGTTAATATTTGTACTGTGTTTGTTACTGAGCTGATATTTGTACTGAGTTTGTTAATGTTTTGTGTATTATTATTATTATATTTTGTGTTTATTAAAGGTAAAGGTAAGGTACATTATAAGATCGGACACCGAGCTCACCAAGCGTAGATTGGTAGACTTCATACCACTTTGAAAACTTTATAAGAGAGTCAGCAATGCAGATTTCCTCGCGGTGTTTTCCTTCACGAAACCAACTGATAATTAAGGTAATAGGCACCTACGAAAATTAGAGTTGCGTGAAATATTTGAACCCAGGGTCACTCGTACGGGAGCCCAACATTCAAACCTATCACTGCGGTGATAAAAATGCACTAGAACCAATATTCATTGTGTTCAATTTCACCCTCACGAGATACAAAATAATTATTGTAACGATAATCAGCCATATACTACCGATTACTGAAATTGCTAGTAATATCTCTAATATATTTCTGTTAATGTAATATTTGCGTAAAGCTGTTACTGGCGTTATTTATAAACGTAATAGATTTCTATATTCCATACAATTATTATTAGAATTTTTCCATTTATTTGTGTTTGCGTTGATAGTCACTAATCTCGAGTTTAACGGGTTTGGTTAATATAATTAGAGGTGACTTTCTTAAATATTACAAATTAAAGAAACGCATCTAAGACATTTTATCAAACTGAAACGTCGGCCATTAATAGTAGGTATTAAGTAGAATACAGAGACAAATGATAGGTGGATTATAATCGCAAAAATACCACCAAGCTACAGATTTTAATATGTTCTCAACGTGATATTTATTTATAATAATCCCATGATGACAATAATTGATTTGCACCTGCGATCTTCGCTCGTACACAAGTTTATTATTGGAAACAATAGCATCATGTGACCGTGAAAACGTCTTTGAAATCTTTTTACAACCGCATATACTATAGATTTTGTAGTGCAACTTGACCTACATATGTACGAACAAGCTACGTAGGTACTATAATTTAGTAATTATAACAACATAGATTTTAGACATTGCTTTAATTTTTTTTTTAATATATATGTTTTTTATTTTTTTTTTTGTTAATGTCGCAATTGATTTGAATTTCTTTCGTAAATTTGACTTTCATTAAGTGAGCTAGTGGATCCCAAGACTAAATAAATAGTTTTCATTTCATTTCAGTACAAATTTTACTTAATATTTATTTAGTTTTATTAAATCCTTCCTATAGTAAATATTTTATATACATGAAAATATAAATAATTATATAAGAATACATAATATATAACATTCGACACTTGGTTTGACCACTAACCTTCTTGATCATTACTGGATTAGATGGATGGACAGGTTCTAAGCCTCATCAGTTAAGAAGAAGAGCTCGTGATTTTTATATATTTATTTCTGTAATAAATTAATAAAAATTGAGTATGAATTTATATTTCTGTCACGTGGGTCGTCTGTTCGTTTTTATTAAGTCAATAAAAAGCCATAAATTGGCGTAGATTGCAACTATTGTATATATTCATGAGTTTAAAAACGTTGAAACTTATACATATATATAAAATAACATAAAACTATAGCGAAAGTTTATAGCTAGTAGCTTTCCGCCTTAGTTTCTTCACTTGTATCATAAGGCAGATAAACTATGTACGGTTCATTGCCATTGAACTATATACATATATCTACGACAGACTTCTTGAAATACTAGCGCATTACATTGTTACACGAAAGTATGCATGTATACAATCTATGAATGTCCCAGTGATAAGCGGATTGATAAGCCGCAGTCGTTAAACCTTGTAGTAACTATGGAGTTGGCCAGTTTCACCAATACATATTGGATCAGCGGTGCAGAATGGTGATACATGCTTTATTCATTCTTAGTTACGGCACCGTAACCTCAGTGACCCATACTGTATAGTAGGCCATTAATAGATCCATCCTATTGTTAAACAATTTGGCCAATATCCACGCAATTAATCCGAAGCGATATGTCCGGCATTAAATTTACGCATTGTGGCATGCAGTTATATTTATTCATTTCTGAGGCAGAAAGCGAATGTGTCAATTGACAAATATGTACCAACAACGAGTTTCAAGTAGATCAAAGTGAAACAACGTGAATTGGCACGACGCGTTGCCGAGAATTTCTCGATGCATGGTCAATGTATTGACAGAAAATCATTGGCGCACCGAGGAGCTTGCGACAGCCAGGTGGGGTCGAAAGGAGATATATCGGGAGGCTGCTCGTGCGATCCCGCAGCGAACACCAGTCACAACCGAACGACCAACCACTCCACACGCTCTCTTCAATTCCAATTAGGTTGGTGATTTACAGTGATGTGCTAGTGACATACGAGTGTCGAGCTTCATTCAAATTAATAGTGTTTGTCCACAAGTGCCTAGTAAATAAATAGAAATGAGACTGTTGAAGTTATGAATGTTGCGATTATAAAATAGAGTTAACACTTCAACTGTACATACTGATGCAAATAGTAGATATTTAGGTAACAGTAATAAATTTTTGGTCTCAGAATCCACCTTCAAGATGTGGGATGACGTTGTAGAAGAAGAAACTCCAGCGCCCGAGGCCCCAGCGGATGCGCCTGCGCCAGCGGCGCCTGCAGCTGCAGCTCCGGATGCTGCTAAACCCGAAGCAGCAGAGCCCCCACCACCAGAAAATGTCACCCTAGGAACAGAACCCAAAAAACTCCTTTGCAAACATTGGGTCAGGTGAGATTCACTTAGAAAACACTTTGATTTATTTTAAGTATCGGCTTCGTTAATCATTAAACCCAACCTAGGGATTCTATTAAAATACAAGTTGATTTCTTATTTACATTCTTATTATATGGCAAGCCTTGGGCCAATTTTTAAAGATTCTGTGCTAAGAAGGTAACATTTTAAGCAATTGTTTTTCAATTATATAGTTGCATAACAATAATATATAATTTTAGTAAGCCTTTAAGCTAATAAACATCTCTTCGATCTGTATTAAATTAAATACTCTACTGAAAAGTACAAGTTCAATTAGCCTCTCATTGAATAAACAGCCAGTACTGTTCTAACTTCTAGCCTGACTACTGTTCTATTTTATAAACATAACAACAAACTTTTGATCATAACTTTGATTATCTTAATTCAATAATTTTCTCAAAAGTATAAGACTAACAGTAATTTAAATTGCAAAATAATTATGTTCATTCTTCGTTTAACATTAAATCTATATAACATTTTGGACTGTGCACAAGTTACTAATTTTTAAATAAATTTTATTATTTTCAGGCCAAAATTCCTACAGTACAACTACCTCTACAACTACAGGAAGAACTATTATGACGATGTGATAAACTATCTAGACAGGAGAAATAAGGGCCTGGCGACTGAGCGACCGATTGCCCAAACGTGGGGAGAGCGAGCCCTTCGTACCTATATGTCCAATAATGTCGGATACAGTAGATCAAACAAGCAAGACTCCCGACTCCTCCGACACATTTCAATAGGCGCCCGGTTCCATAGATGCCACACAAAGTCTGTTATCTCGAGGAAGTATTCTAAGCTCGGATTTAACACCGTCAACATCTAGCTTCGCTCTAACACCCTCGCTTGTCCTTGCTTCGCGGAATTTACACCGATCGTCCAGCGTGAACTTAATGTCAATGTTACAGGATTTCCTTGTCGTGAAGCGTCTGCAGATACAAGTAAATGGTTTCTTCATAGCCGCCGCTGGAAGATTACCGCATCTACCATCTAAGAAGCATTTTATCTTTGGACAACAATAAACGTTAAGTTTAAAACTGATTTTATTTTGTGACCTACGCTTGCGATACCGCTGCTTACTGACACGGCTTGTAGATTTTAGTTTTTTTAAGTGTTTTTAACCTCTTAAAGTTTACATAGTAGCTGAGCGATTTTTCTTCATTTTTCTGTTTGCAAAGCGATATCAGTATTTATTTCAAAATTAACATCATTGTAAATAAGTACAGTTAAAAAAAAACCATTCGTATCAGATAGAAATTTGTTGGAATAAGGCGTGTTCGAATATTAAACTTACTATTGTTACAATAGATAAATACTCATTTATAGTAGTTACGACTTTTCACGTTACTTGAAAATGATACATAACTATCCCTGAATCTGTTAACCGTACATGTAAGCATTCCTTTAATAATAATAAGTTATTTGCAAATTACTAATACTGTAGTCACAGATATGGTATCCCTTTAAAAATATATTTTTACCATACCTATGTTGTCAGAAATTAATTCAATTATAATATCTATTATACCAGCATCTCCACCAATCCGCATTGGAGCAGCAAGTAGAATGTTCTAGGTCTTCCTAGCATGGGGAGACACCCATGCTCAGTAGCGGGCCATGGATGGGTGAAAGCCACAGCACCTTTTGATTATTTTTCCTTC
Source organism: Asbolis capucinus (assembly GCA_018249125.1). Classification (NCBI taxonomy): domain Eukaryota; kingdom Metazoa; phylum Arthropoda; class Insecta; order Lepidoptera; family Hesperiidae; genus Asbolis; species Asbolis capucinus. The sequence continues at coordinate 10,930 of DWJZ01004761.1, forward strand.
GGTATATAACCATATTCAAGTGTCAGTAACAATTTTAATCAAACTATTCGCTACCGTAATTGATCGTACTATTATCTCCAACAATGTTCTCGAACAACACCTTTTGAATCTCACTTTGAAGTGTAACTATTCATGTGAAATGTAACTGTTAACCAATTGAGAATAACACATCATCAATAGAACAATAACCAAATAACCTAATAATATTGTTACCGAATATACGGCAATTAGAAATTTCGATACAAAACAGAATTATGTACTTTGATTCTAACAATACGAGAATACAAATTATTTGCGGTTGCAGAGCCTATTCGTCATAATTAGTTACGAAAATAGCCCTAACCTGTTAAACAAAATGTTAACTAAATCTCTAATTTTGAATAATTAATCGCTAAATGAAACTTTTGTTAGTAAAATGTATTACACACTCGACGTCTGTTTCAATGTCGAGTTATCTAAAATAACTTATCTTTGACAGTTCAGTGAATGTAATCGCTTGGAACATAGCCAATACATTAGGCTACCTAGCAGGTAGAACCGGCAATCGGCCAAACTAAAGATAATTAAATGTTACAATGACCAAGAGAGCCTAGACATCGATTAGTAATTCGAATAAAAATAAACTCGGATGCGACAACAATTACATACATACCTACATAAATACGGAGAATTGATTGCGGTAATAATTCAAATAATAAATTAGATACAATTAGTTATTCTGAATTAGCTTTTGCTCTGTCGCATACAAGAGTCGTTAATAGCTATTTAATCTCTCTTTAATTCAGTATATACTACTGTATAAATGATACATATTTACGAGTTCTCCAGAGTCGTTAATGGATGCTTAAAACGCTGAGATTGCGCAATTATTATGATTCTGTAGCTTGGTAGAGATTCCGCCATTTCGGAAAGAACTACCTGAAAAGTGTTAAAAAAAGAACTTCGAATCAACCAAACTTAAATTTTGAATTTTTTAAAGCAGTTTATTCCGGACTGTAGTAGATATTTATATGACAGATAAATTTTTGTTCTTGGGTCATATGTGCTATTTGTATCAGTTAAGTTTCTTGTGACACGGAGAGTCCTTTACCGTGGCTATGGATGTGTAAACGTGTAAGCATTTTTTTAATACTAAGTGTCACAGATTGACAAAAAAATCTAAATACGTACAGTCTAGGCTATTGTCCCTACAACCTTAATTTGTTCACAAAGATTATTTTGCAGCGGTGCACTAAGAGATATATTAAGAGAAATTTATTATATATATACATATATATTAAGGGATATTATTGATCCGGTTTGAATTGAGAAGAAAGAAGTTTAATTCACTTTTAGAAGCTTATTATTTCATATTTGATATATGCATATGCTAGTAGGTAGCATATGTAATATAATCCATTGGCATAATACTCTGATGAAGTAAATAATCGTATATTTGACTAAATGATATTATAATTAAATCGTATCATAAATCGAACACATTCCGTAATAAAATAAATCTGTTATTATTCTGTTAATGACATGGGATGCCAAATTAATTTAGTTTTCAGTTTTGTTTGGGCAAATGATTAATTTTTATCGTTTGAATCACTCGCAGCTTACTGGCTTGTGTTGAACGTAAGTGATCAGCAGGGTTAAGCAAACGTGGACGCTGTCGTAGAATGGGTTGGTGACTGCTTTTGGCAGAAAAATCTGGAATACTTCCGCGCTACGTAGGGCACGTCAAGTCCTCGTCCCGATTATGATAAGTCAGCAGACCTTAAGCCATTGGAGAGGTCTTCGAACATCCTTTTTTTATACCTAATACAAACTTACTAGCAGACGCGTCACCTGCTATTACGAGTACCTAGTAACAGAAGAGGCAACGCCAACGCGTTGCATAAAAAAAGCTTTAAAAAACTTCTGGCAGTTGGCTAGAAAAATCTACATATTTGACCAATCCACACTTTGACCAATTTGATAATTAATTTTTTGACTAATTTGATTAATCAATTTTTTTTACCAGTTTGACAAATTCACATTTATAGCAGCTTACTCGACGACTCTGTTCTTATGCTCCTCGGTTAGGAGTAGAGGCATTGATGGGATGAAGTCATGGATAGGAGTAGAGTCATTGATGGGATGAAGCCATGGATAGGAGTAGAGTAATTGTTGGGATGAAGCCATGGATAGGAGTAGAGTCATTGATGGCATGAAGCCATGGATAAATTCGGTTACGTTCCATCAATATTCCTCATCAAGCATCTACACACGTCGAATCCAATGGCTTTATATGTAGCGCAAAAGAGTTACGGTGGATCCATCATGCATTCTCCAATCCAATAAATAAATAAAATAAAATAAATGCTTATTTAACTCGCAATAAGATTATCTGTCACTGGCGGTGAACAACACACATAATATGACCTAAGGATATACCATTATTTATTTTTAGAAATTTCTACGTGCGCCGGGAATAGAACCCAGAACCTATTGCTTCATAAGCAAAGTCACTAGGCTGATAAAATAGATATTTAGTGAATCAAATTGAGTATATAAATTGGTTTTAAATTAAAATACTTAACTATTTTACGAAAACAGTAACTAATTAGTGAAATAATAATAATACAATAATTATTATTGGTCACAGTAGTTTTGAAATCAACATTTACATACAATAATTTAATGCGTGACATCGATCCCACCTGATGGAAAGTGGCAATCAAATCAAATCAGTGGCAAATAAAAATACCTAGGACATCGTCGCCACTTACCATCAGGTGGAGTCGTTGTCAAGCATTAACTTATATTATGTAAAATAAAAAAAAAACTTAAAAACACAAGCGTTAATTATACACCAAAATGTTGATCCACTGGTGCAGGGGTTAGTTTCGAATGTCTTCAACGTGGCATAATTATTGCTATCCAACGATAACAACCAGGACCAATACGTACCTTCCAAGGCACGAGAGCGCTAAAGAAATCATTTACCACTAGTCACCCGTCCTCATAACGACATTAGCTAATTCTATGTAAAAAAAAACAAAAAGCTATCGCCCTATCCTATCCCTTCCTGCGAACCATTTTAACGATAAAAATATTATTTTTAAGCCACTTTTTGAAGTAGGTGTCCATGTAATTAATTACATTATCTATAAATTAACCACGACAACAATACCTACACTACAATAATAGTGCAACCCCGTATAAATCTGAAGCGAATATACTAAACGATCCTTTATGAGGGATAGCCGAGAAATGAACAGAAGAGTCTCTTTGGTAAGGTCCGTCATCGCCCATGTGAATTAGCACCTTAAAAGCTATTATTTTATCATTAAAATGAGAAAAACAAGTATTAAAATGAGAAAAAAAATATTAAAATGAGAAAAAAAAAGTATTTCTTGTTTAAAATAATGATAGCCTAAGTGAAAGCCTAGGCTTAAAAGTATGTAACTCGAACAGAAGTTCTGGGTTCGAACCCTGTGCGTGTTTCTAATTTTCAAAGTTATGTGCGAATCAGAAATTCATTACCACTTGCTTCGGTACTAAGATATCCTGGTACATGGTTTAATACAAAAAGAGCATCCTGGTAGAGCGTCTCTTGTTCATACTTGATAAGAAGTACCTGGGCTCAGTAATTTGGAACAAGTTGGAAGAAGCTAACTATCCTGGTATAGGTTGAACCCAAGTACCAATCGGATCTGACACTTCATATTCTATTAAATATTCTGTGGAAGTAGAGAAGTAGGTTGACGACGACATTCAAGACGACGGCCTGGAGCGGATACGCCGAAAAATATATCTTCAAAGTCAAATCGTAATTATTAATCACATGGGTATTAATAAATACAGTTATGAACGTCAACATTTTTTGAATCTACCACCGTTTGGGAAAGGTGTTATTTTGAGGAGAAGAAACTGTGAAAGAAACTCCCCAGCACGCCTCGCCTTCTGTATCCTGGTGAATCCCGTCATCATCATAGTGGTGGTCTTCTGGTTTGATTAACTACGGTTTTCC
>DWJZ01004762.1:0-14925 GCA_018249125.1 Asbolis capucinus
AAACGCGCTAATCTTAGGCACTACAGGTCCGATTTAAAAAAAAAAATCAGTGTTAGGTAGTCCATTTATAGGAAGGCTAAAGGCTATATGTCATCACGCTAAGTCCAATAGGAGCGGAGCACCAATGAAGAATGTTTCAAAATCGGGTGATTTTTTCCTATTGAGAGCTTCCGCTGCGTGCGTTGCGTAAACGGTTAAAGTTTCGCAGAAATCATGTATGACAGAAACGAAGTCGCATATAACATTTTTTTGTGTGATATTGTTAGGTTTTTCAAAATCCATGTTGTTTGTTATGGTTGTTTTTAAGATAATACTTATTTATTTATTTATTTAGATACAAGAACTTATCACAAGAGAAGCATTTGTCTTCTCTATAATTCTAGTTAGGAAATGATAGGAAAATAAATAAATATACTTAGACACTATTATTAGTATATAGTCGGGAATATTCCGGATTTGGATCCCAAGCTAACTACAGTACGGGGTCTGGAAATATAATGACAGTATTAATTAGATTTTTTTACTATACTAGCTAAATATTCTGTGGTTTTAAACGAATGATAACTTGCATGTCGGAAAGTAGAATATTTACAGTTAACAATTTTTCAAATATTCGCGAAAAAACAACGGTTTTCACAACCGATCGACTCGACCGCCAGCCGTTCCAATATCGAAAACATTTCAAAATTAGAACGTGCGTTCGAACTCTTTCAAAAGACGCGCCAGAATCGAAAACAGCGATTAGTTTTAAGTGTCGCCGTTCGAACTTTTAAAAATATGTCGCGCGTTCGGATTTTAAATTTAAATATAAACCGGAGAATGCGTTCTATTTCTCCTCCACTTTACGATGTTTGTCAGTTAATGATTTTCGTTACGAAACTTTAGTGTGATATGAATTTATTGGGTACTAGCAATTGTACCGGGTTTCGCTCTTGTAACGCAATATATTGTAGGTATTAAAATAAACTACGTTGTGCTAATAAAATTCGGTTTACAAGTATCAACTTAGTGAAAATCGTAACGGTAGGACTGTTAAAAAAATCTATGACACATCAGAAATTCTCACTATATTACTCAGTCATTAGTAATTTAAAGAATTACCAACATTACAATTGGAAGGCGTCAAGACCTTTAATAGGACTTATGGATAAAAGTATTTTGACAAAAGTTACTGTTTTATAAAAAATGGGGGGTACCCCCGTAAGTTGAATGTTCTTTACTTAAAATTCCATTGTCAGTGGATAAAATAAGAAAAAAATATGTAATCAGAAAATAAACATACAAAAATAAGTATTTGAGCCACTGCCCCTGAGCAGCCATGACCAGAATGCAGGACCTAAATTTCACTTGTTAATAAATACTTTTAATCTTCTATTTACTGCACCATATCTATTTTAGAAGTATTTTTATCGAACCTGTCTTACAAGATGGAAGAAGATTCCCACAGACTAAACTGGCATGTTCTTCTTTCATTGTCCACAGACTGCTGTGTTGGTCATGCTAATCACCCAATCTTTTGAATGCCGTCACATACATTCTCCTACAGACCTCATATTAACAGACTTATATATATAAAATTATATATCAAATATATAAAATGATGTATAAAAATATTATATAGGTAAAAAAAAAATCTTGACTTGAAAAAAGTATTTTTTTTGTTAAAAAAAAAATAATTGGGTATAAAAAAAATTGGTTTAAAAAAAAAATTTTAACAAAAAAAAAATATTCATTTTTGACCGTAATATGGCTGTCCGTTTCGTCTAGTGGTTAGTGAACCTGACTGTAAAGCCGGAGGTCGTGGGTTCGAATTCCGCTCGGAACTATGTTATGAGCGGGAATAAGCTGTGTCTGAGTGTAAAAAAAATATCTATATAAGTATGTATTTATAAATATATGTATGTTTATCAGCTGTCGCATCACCAGTGCACAAGCTAACGTTTAGTTTAGGATCAGATGGTCGTGTGCATTGTCCTGAGGTATATATTTATTTATGATAGATCTAGGAAGTGCACTGATGGTTCACTAATGAGCAGGGGACTTTCCTAGTGACTGAGGAGAACAAGAGTATGCACCTGCACCAGGCTGCAGAGCGACTAGTAGGGGGCCAACTCAAGGGAAGTTTTTATACTGATCGATATATGCTACGACCCAAATAACTCCTCTTTTTCTCTTCATCCTTCGATCATCGTCCTCTCCTCTCTTCTTCTGTCACCCGTCCTGAATCGGTATATTGGAGTGTTGGGGTCAGTTGGGGTCGCTATTGACTCCACCTGCATCAGTGATATACCGCTTCCCTTGGTTCTTTGTCCTCCCCGCGCGGGTCTTCTTCCTTCCTGGCACCACTGTGGAGTTTATATCCATGGGCATGTACCATCATTCATGATACCATCAGATAACCCATTTACCCGTTTATAACACTAAAATGTCCCCTGTCCTAGCTCCAGTATGTCGTATCTCATTATTTAAATCATTTCTAGACAATACGAAGAACTAAAAAACTTATAAATCGGTCTTGTTCCATTGACACTCACCCAGTTGGCACGATACACGTACTACCCTGTCTCACCATACACTGGTAAGATGTAGCTATAAAAATTTTAAAAAATATCTCCAAGTCAAAAGTGAATGTTACTAAATTAGTGTGTTGTACCATCTAAGATGAAATCGCCGGGTACTTTCAGTTGGAATAGTGGTCAGCACTAATTAAAAAAAATAAAAAACTACATAAGAAACGATAAGACCGAATGTAACATGCTACGTCATTGTCTTAAAAATGTACCTGGTCATTATTTAAAACAAAATTCCTTTTTTCTTGAATATAATGATTAAATTTGTATTCATTAGATAGATCGGTTGTCGCTGTTAAACTTTAATAGGAACAAGCAAATCCTAAGAAATAATCATAATAACGACGGAAAACTATAAGGGCATAACACTTTAGAGTGGTTCATAAGTTTTTCGCCCTTATATGAAAAACAAAAAAGGCGTACCTCAATGTTGTCCGTCGTCGATATTACTAATAAATTTAAAAACTATATTAAAAAAAATTTGGGAGGAAACTGAAGAAAATGTCAACTCTGAATTCCACACGATGTGAAGTTAGTACATCTCCTTATACTATTTACAATAAAGAGAATTCGTTGTTTTTTCAAGTAATCCCTAGGTTCTTTCCTTTTCAAAACATAATTAAAAGCTGGTTTCAGGTTGGAGTGTCACTTCATCCTACTAATATTATAAATGCGAAAGTTTGTATGTTTGTTACTCCTTCACACAGAAACTGACGAACCGATTTTCATGAAATTTAGCACACACATAGAGGGTAACTTGGATTAACACATAGGATAGTTTTTATCCCGAAAATCCCGCGTGATCAGAATTTACGCGGGAAAAACTTCTACGCGTATGGATATAGCTTCTAAACAAACATATCAAAACTACAAACTATGTTTTTTAAACATACTATGCGGGCGATGCAACTTGTGGACCCTAGTTAAAAAAAAACTATTAATACAGTCACACTAAGCATAAATTTTTCTCGCCTCTCGCCATTCGCTCGCGACAGAACAACGTACTAACATACGAAAATAATATAGAGTCGGTATGTTATGAAACCCGCAGCACTTTATAAGCGATTGACGACAGAAACAAAACACGCGGACAACAGGACGTCACTATTGTTATTATTTTAACGATAATATTAACCGCAGGGTAATTCCAAGAAAAATTAACAAAAAAATATCTACACCGTATAATCAAGTATACCTAGATACAAAAATGTTGTTACCAATATTGTTAATACGAATAGGGGATAGATAGGTGATTTGAACGTTGGTTTTTAAACAGGAAGTCTTGGGTTCAAATCGCGCGCACACCACTTTCAAAATTAGTTATGGACATCAGAAGCTGATGTCACTTGTTACAGTGAAGGAAAACATCGTGAGGAAACCTGTATTCCTCAGAGATCTCCATAAAAATCTTAAATGTCCACGAATCCGCTCTTGGCCAGCGTGGTGGACGGAGAGCTGCACCACTCACGCCCGTGGAGTCGCTTTCGTGATAGGATTATTAATAAATTATAACCTATATGTTATTCAACACTATAATCTATGTGTAATTTTTATTTAGGTTAGTTCAGGAGTTTTTGCGTGAAGGAATGACAAACATTTACCCATCCTTACAAAATTTCTTATTTTTTTTTAATTATTAGGAATATTCCACCAATTCATCATCTCCACTTTATTAATAACTATATATTTTTTTTTACTATAAAAAAACAAATAAAATCATTATTATGTACTATTAACCGTCATATATGTATGTTTGTATGGTATGATGTTCTCGTATATGATGTGGAATTCTTCAAGAGAAGAGTGAGTAGGCATTTACTAAAATAGTGCTTCCATCTTGGACTTCATCGCCATTTTCCATCAGGTGGAATCGATGTCAAGCATTAACTTATTTCGCATAAAAAAACTTAACCCTGCCACGTCGTTTTGTACCAAATATTACGTATTGTATTTGTCCTTTATAAAAAAATATATTATTTTAACCCTTCCACGTCGTTTTTTACCAAATATTACATTTATTGTCCTTTATCAGAAAAAATATAAGGTTTTTGTAGAGTTTATAATAGGTACTTATATGTAATAAACCTTATTTTATATTTGTTTGCTTTTTAATACCTGCCCATAGGCAGGTAAAAAAAAACTTGAAGCAGTTTGTTTTAAAATTAGATCTAAAATTTGTAGTTTCTTTTTTATTTTTAAATATAATTAAAACTATAAAAAATAAGAAACAACGAAGTATTTCGAAAATATTAAGTCCTATAAAAATATAGAGGCAATTGATTTGATGTTATTTTAGAACAACCAGAACGAAATTGAATGATTATTCGAATAGATCAATACTTGTCATTTCGAAAGTTTCCATTAAAACTACCAATTAAAAAATATATAAAAAAAAAAGTTGGCAGTACATAAATTCTTTGTGATTCTAATTTTAAAACGATAAAGTGACGTACCTACTCTGTGATCCCTCGGTTCGATGGCGTTCGATTTTCGAAGCCGAAAGCATTCGGAAATAGCGCGCGACAGCTGAAACACGACATCGGACTCATTTTTTATTACCTCCTTCGTGTTTATGAGTTCTTATAGATTTGTTGTTTTCTTTCTCATAATGTCACTGATCAGATACGCTCGCCTATTTCTGATCGGACCCGTAAGCTTTAATTTAATTTACGAGGATCAACGGGAATTTCCGCATTAGAATTAAAATTTCTCATTTTACGACCAACGTTGGGATGAATAAAATTGAATAACATATTATTTAATACCTGGGATTCGACTCAAAGTGTTGTAAATATGTGTATTTGTCGAAATGCCTCTAGCTCATATTAATCTGTTTACACAACGTTTACTTCAATTGCTAATAAAAAAAGATAAAAGACGAAAACATGAAAGTAGGTAAAATCAAAAGAATAATTTAAGAAATTATGAAAACAAATAAAATGACGTCTCAATAATACGAAAATAACCCACGTAAAGAACAGGAGCCCCATTCAAATTGGCTGTTGCTTTTGATTAGATCATTCGATGTTCAATCGATAAATAAGCGATATCCCTTCCAAACGAGGTCACTTATCGAATGAATCGATCGAAATTCGAACCGGCCGAATGAGCGAGTTCCGTCCCATTCACTAGTTCAATAACAAATTCGAAAAAGGAATATTTAAAAGACGCTTCCAATTCTTTTTTTTAAATCTTTTTAACCCTTCAATATTAAGGAGCGGAAATCAACCGTCGCGACCGATTGTGCGAAGTGTGAAAGGATCAATTCAAATGAAGGTTTTTTTTTTTAATCCCTCATATTGACATGTTGGTCTTTTTTACCCCTTTTCGTTAATAAAACTATTGTTTTAACCCATAACGCCTTGTGTTTCAAAAGACCGAGTGCCTGATGTATTTCGCTTTGAAAATCCTTAATTTTATTAAATCAAATCTATATTGTTTTAGCATTCTATTATACCTACTTCATTATTTTAATTTATAATCTACTTTTTTTGAGTTATATCAATATTATTCTACACTATAATTATTTGTTACGCATAATATTTCTCGATATTATACTGATCAGTCTAGTTCTAAATTACTGATAACACATTAAACAAAATATCTATAGATAATCTAATCTAACTAAACAAAGAAAAAAGAAAAAAAAAGACATCAGAAAGAAGAAAACAAAAGAAATACAGAAGAAAATATCTCGGCACCTGAGTTCTCTGCTTTGAATAATATTTAAAAAAATGCTTTTGATCATGACATCACTAGTAAGAATTTCTTAGTACGAACCCTTATAGTTTCGCCTCGTCCGTCCATAGACTCAACAGGTTATGAGTTAAGCCGAAACTACGGACTTCTATATTGCACTTGAGGTTTGCCAGGACGGATACTACTCTTCTAAACTTTCGTTCCTGAAACCAGTTGAAAGAACTCTGAAACTCTGTAAGCAATCTGACCCTATATAATTTAATATAACCTTTCAAATCCCATTAAATAACCCTTTCACCTGTACACAAGGCTATAAAAATAAGCATTTATCATGTAAACAAATACTTAAAAACACTGTAGGTTATCAAAATAAATAACCCGTCAAAAAGTGTGGTCGAACCCAAGTGACAGTTTAAAATACAGTGCTGTAACACGCAGCGCCCCCTATCAGCTTTCATGATCTGCTAACTCCTTGTCAAATATAGAAAGTTATTAAAACGATACGTTGATAAGTTAAACGATAAAAGGCGAAAATTAGGTGGTTTTTCCCGTCCTGGCGTGACGTCATAGCCCAAAATGTTAACCTAACCTCATGAGGAATTAATGACAAATTTAAGTAATGAATTGTAGTAATAAAATAGAGGGTAGTTTGATTTTACTACCTTATTTACTTTGCCTTTTTGTAGGTCATGCGAGCTTGGTATTTTAAATGTTCAAAATTACAAAGATTATTTTAAAATGTAACTTTATTTACAGTAAGGTTATTGTACTAGCTGTGTGAAGAGAAGAATTAGTAAATTTGTAGATATATCAGTTGCTTTCAATACTCCTAGCAACCCAGCATATAATGTAAATGTAAATAAATAAAAGCGAAACGTCACTAACACATCACGAAATCTCAGAAACTACGAGTGGTAGGATTTTCAAATTTTGCATGGGGACTTCTTTTTAGGACATAAGTGTTTACTAAGACGAGATTTTGCTAAATTCAACCCCTAAGGGTGAGTTTTTGGGGTTGTTAGTTTGTATGAAACTTCGTTTCATTTGCTAGCAGTATCAAATTTTGCATGAAGGTTCTCTTTAACTATTTATATGGCAAACAAATGGCAAACAACGTCTGCTGAGTAAACTAGTATTTTATATACAGGGGTTCACTCTCCCCCGAAACGCTTAGCGGCCAAAGAAAAAGCCCTATAAACCATAATTTTAGTGTTTCCCGAGCACTTAATGAAGTTAAATTAGGCATTTTGGGTACCATAAGCAGCTCGTAAAACGGTTATAAAATGTAAAGTATTGATCGCCAAATAAACTATTTAATGTTGTTTTTATTGTTATTTATAGACATATAAAACCTTTTTAATGTCATCGCGAGTAGGCTCGCAGACGTTATTGGACAGATTATCAACTTTTGTTTTTTTTTCTATCGTGTAGGTCTGCTTTGATTAAACCCCCAGTGACTTACTCGTATGGAAGGTATTTACTCAGTCTTGAAAGTCATTGTTTTAAGTACTATTCCCTACTGAGCCTCAGTAAGTGATAGTACTACAGTTACAGAAAACAAAAACGACAATATACAGAATCCATTCAAAAGACTCACCTAATTATTGTTAGTAAAATAATAACTGAAAAAAATATACAATATTTTTTCTGTGTTAGGCTATAATAAATACCACCAACCACATTTTTTTATTATAAATCTTTATACATTGCAGCACTTTGAAGTACACTCTAGTATTCCTCAGTAATGAGGAGAAACGTACTCAGTAAAGAGGAGGATTGAAGCTCACTAAAAACTCAATTAACTTTCATGGTATAACTGAATCAAATAAAATAATTTATCTATCGTAAACTACGCCAACCCTACGATTATTTTGAATTTTTAGTGTCGTGCCCGCATAACCTTCCTATCGATAAACCTGTGGACCGTCGTAAAATCAATAGGATTTGGCTGCATCCATAAAAATTTACCGTTTAAAAGGTCTGAGATATGGTTCATCTTGTTGATTGCTGAGTACCTGTTGGTATAGGTTAGGATTAGATTAAATGCAATTTTTTTTACATTTTTAATTCTGATAATATAATCTAGAGGAGGTATATTGAAATATCAGTAGATATAGAATCTATATATCACAAAAGATACAAAATGTTATTGACGTTTTTTAAATATTCAACTTTTTAAATTTTTATATATATCTTATTATATTTTATACAGATTACTAACAAAAATGAAAATTAAATATTATAATTCGGAAATAAAAACGTATATATTACTAATATTTAAATATATAGTATAAATATGTATGTATTAGTGTATAGTCATGAGTATATACATATATGCATCATATGGTATATTACTGTTTATACATTAAGTACACGCTAAATTAAATTTCTTCATTATTTTTTAATTCCCAGGTCTACTGGAAGAAATTTCTTTTAGAAAGCAGTACCTGTATACAAAATTTCATATGTATGTATATTGCTAAGTTTTAACGAGCACATAAATTATAAATAAATAAAAAAACATAATAATAATAATAAATATTTTTTTATTTATTATTAAACAACTTCTTCAACCGTTTCAATTTTACATGTTTTTTGAACAGTATAGTGAGGAATTGAAAGTTATTATAACTTGCTACTGTGAAGGAAAATCTTTAGAAGCCTGCACTCCTGAGAGGACTCCATAAAGTCCTCAAAGGAGTGTCAACCAATTCTCACTTGGCCAACATGGTGAACCTGTACCTCATGGTGAAGTCTGTACCGCATGTAAGTGGAGCCAAGCCCATTAGGGGCACAGTCATGGGTTGAATTATGATATTAAATATTAATAATTTATATGATTTATTCTTCGTTTCAGGTAATTATGCAATGGCGAAAGGAAAGTGAGTAAATTATTTTATGAAGTGAACAGGAATCTACAAATAACATCGATATTTGGATCCAGTAGCCTGAATCATAGTCGCAAGTGTTAACACAAGAGCTATGTAGGTACATATTGTAAGTATATATCTACCCAAATTTAATATATATTTTTTATAAATTTAATATGTAGTTTTATAAATGTAATATATTTTTTATAAATTTTATATATTTTTTTATAAATTTAATAATGATTTTATATATTTAATCAAATAAATTTTCAAACACTTAATATCCTAGATGACGTAAGTTTAAAACCGGCCAAGTGCGAGCCGAATTCACGCATGAAAGATTCCGTATAATGATCTATGAAACCAGCAAAAAAAATCATGGCTGTTGTATAGATCCCCCTTAAATATTTTTCATTTAAGATTCATTTAAATTTAATTATTTAGTTTTTACTATTCTGTAAATATTTCAAGTGTCTACCTATTGCCACTATCAATATGGAGCAAAAAAATATGGTGTTATACATGAGCCCCCTTAATTTTTTTTTTTTTTAATATATTTTGTCCTTGTGGCACTAAAAACATATCATCTGTGAAATTCAGTTAACTATAACGACTCATGAGATACAGCCTGGTGAGAAACCGACAGTCAGACAGACAGACGTACACACAACACTTTTACTAGTAGGGTACTCTGTAGGTACGAAACCGTAAAACGATTGTAAACAGTCACAAGTTGAACATGCTTAACAACGAGAAACTGATGCAAAAACGAATGCTATGTAATCGAGCAAACAAAACAAAAATACAGATTGAACATGATCGATACATCGAAAACTTTATCCCAAAACGAAAAAACAAATGGCGTCGGAGACAATTTTTAACTTTCCGCTTTGAACGAATTGAGTTCGTAACAATTCGGATCGACCCTAACTTAGCTACTGGTGTTCTATCGAGAGCGATAAACGATAGTAAGCGACATTTTAGTTTCATTATTTGAGAATTCATAGTCATTTTAGTATTAAACTACCTTTTGTACCGCTGGTTTACTGTAGCAAAGTTTTAAATAAATAGGTTTTGTAGCTAGTTTCCGCCTCTGGCTTCGCCCGTGTGGTAGGTACGTTGACAAAATTGCCTATGTGTTATTCTAGATTATAATCTTTCTCTGTACCAATTTACATCCAGATCTGTTTAGTAGTTTTTGCGTGAAAGAGAAACAATATCCTCCCAATTCTTTTTAAATATTGACATGACTAATTAAATGTTATGTCTTAATGATTAAAATACGTACAAATAGCATTAAGTAGTATAATATCACAAAATGCAATAAAACTAATTTTTATTTTTATATTTGAATGTCTGTCAAACGTCGCATGCAAACATTCAAACGCGTACACCCGTTGTATACGACGCAACGCTTATACAGGGTGAAAATTAATTATTAATTTGTTTCTACTGCCTTTCCACACACCCCGCCTTTTTATTTTCATACACCAATTTATTTTTTACGCTCCAATAATGGCTTCAGTAATTTGTATCAATTACCGTCTCAATAAACGCGTCCAGCCATAGACTGTTTTTTTTTCGTTCGGCGTTTGATTTTGCATTCATTATTCATTCCGTCGACTCGAGTCAGTTTTTGCATTACTGTCACGCTAATTACATTAAAAGGGTCGTAGAAAATATGGGTTTATTTAGGGTTTCGTTGAATCTAAAAATATCCTCTATTAATTAACCATTGTTCAACCGCAAATGGTTCTCCTTGTCTTTAGGAATAATTTTTATATATTTTTTTCTTAATATTTTTTATTTGTTTAACATAATTGAAGACCAAGTTGATAGTACCTAATCAGTCTGTAACACAAATATCCTCAAGTTTGAACTCTCACACGGAAAGAAATTGTTAATAATGGCTTAAAATTTGTTTATTTTACCAGCTCAATTAAATTTAATTTCCAATTAAATTTAATAAAAAGTAACATGAAAACATAAGTTAAATTGTAACCAATCAATATTTTTTTGTTATTTTTTAAATAATAAAACCTTTACGTACATCGACAGTGATGCATAGAAGTATTGGTTCAGTTCACTCAATTCGGCGTTTCCCGTCGGGAGTGTTAAAACATGAAAAACGGGATGATAGTGTGTCGGAAGCTTTATTAGTTTAGGGCAGCGGTACCAAACTAGTGGGGCGCGGACCACCCATAGAAAGATAAAAAAAATTAAATCGTCTTAAAGTTAGTGATATGCTTAAAAACTTGAACTAAAATATCACCATACGAGTTCAAGTAAGTACTACGATTTTACTGAATGTTCTATTAAAAATACATTTTTAAATATTGATTACTTTTACTTCTAAGATTTACTCATGGTAAATATGGCAAATAAAAACTGTTTTGAGATTATACGGTTTATTTTTTAACCGTGCATTCGTTGTAAGTAAGAATTGTAGCTGCTTAAAGTTTGGGAATAACAGGTTTAGTGTGATGTGTTCTTAACAGGGTGATGTCACTGCGTGCCGCGTCTCCAATATTTTTCTTCAATTGTTATGATGGCTGTAATGTAATTTATTTTCTTTTTCGCTTGTTGTTCGCCAAGTTTTTCCATTATATTGCTTTCCTTTTCTGCTTTATATTGAATGTTTAAACCAGTATTTTTGCTCATAATAATCATTATGGGGAGCGTAAATAGAATAAGAAACAAAAACTATCAATGTCTACAATGAAACACTAAACTTTTAATACACATAAATTTGTTTATTTATATAAATTACGCACAAAAACCTATTCTATTCTAGTCACATTATAAACTAAAATCTATCATTTACAAAAAAATATATGAAAATTGTTGGTATATTATTAATGTCAAAACGCGGCGCTTTTCATCGCCAATTAAAACGGCGATCGTGCAATCAATACCACTCATTGCGCGCAATGAATGTGGTAGTTGCTGTTGATCGCAATTATCGTAATAGTGTATCTCACTTGTCACTGTCGCTGACAAAGTTGCACCTCGCCGGATCACTTGAGACGATTATTGGCGTTCAATTTCTGGTAGAGTCTAATTCCGTCCATAGACTTATATAAAATTAAATTTTTCCCAGACTAATTTTAAAGGAAAAAATGCATTTTTAAGACACCTTATTGTTATTAATAATTTAATTAGTCCTGATTTTTATAACTTATCTGAACGTTGTAAAATTTCGCATTATAGTTGTATGATCCCATGATCGAAGAACAAATATTCATCTATAAAAACGCCTATCACGAAAACCGAACTTGGGACCTCTCGCTTTCACGGGTGTACGAACTAAACCCATTTCTAAACTAAAACACCCTGTATATAAAGGTAAACACACATAAAACCATATTGTCGGTCTCAATATTGACTATGTCCAATTCACACGCTCCTGTCAAACGATCATCAAACCGCTTCGCTTACATTTTAGCACTTTTAAAGGCAACGTGTATGAAAAATCGCTTAAAAACTTTATTATACACCGTTATTGTATTTTCTGTAACTTAACGTTACTGCTAATTTATGAATTTGGTTGACTCTGGGTTAAAATATTTATTTAAAATTGGTTTATTTCTGAAATACAATAAAAAATGTGTAGATAGCTAGTCTTTATTTTATACTAGTTGTACCCGGCGCACGTTGCTACGCATTAACACGTCAACCATACATAAATATGTCCGATCGACATCATTTTATTACCTAAACCTATTCCAGAGAATTCTGAACAAAGTTGCTAAAGACATTAGTATGCTATCTCCTACCATTTCAGAGTCTATAACGGACAAACAAACATAAATTTTATACTATTTTATATTTCCGTCTTAAACAAACTAAAAGAATTGTTAACTAATTGGTATAGTTTTTTTGAAAATTTGTTGAAATTATTTAAGTTTAATTAACATAAGGTTTTAACAAAAACAATTAAAAGATATCTTTCAGTTCCAAATAACCTAAAAGTAATATATAAAAACTATATAATAACAAAAATACTTCTATGTTATTACTTAGTAAAATTAAAATGTTATATATTTCAATGTTTATTCGTTATACTTTTACGTAGCTACGTCATAAAAGAACAAGCAACCTCACCACTTCGAACACAGTAATCATTGTTCAAATATCGAACAACAAAGAAGGAAAACAACAAAGAAACGAAGTTGCAATGAAAGTGTGACCGCGATTTGAACATCTTATTCTTCGTTCCCCACGCTCCCCTCCGAGGGGACGAACAGGTAAAGAGGTGCTTAAAGTGTTTTTTCAGGAAACAGATCACGTTCGATGTCTCTTAAGTGAGCTATCTCTGTTTCCCGCCCTCTCGATTTCCGCGCGCTAAAACTCTCAAATCTTTTTTCGAACGTCGAATGTTTTATTAATTTGAATTTCGAAGCTTTGAGTTCCGGGGTTTTGGGATTTTTTTGTTTTTTTTTCTCGCATGCAACTGATCTATTAAGCATTGTTAATTCTTTCTTCGCAAAATTTTTAGAATATTTTAAATAGTATCTTTAACTAAATTTATTTAAACATGAAATAACACACTAAATAACCACCTAATTACACTTAAAAAAATATCTGTTTCTCATCATTACATGCCGGTTCCGTCCGGAAATCGAACCAAAGACCTCGCATATCGCCACTAAGCTATAATAGTACATTCCAATAGTAGAGCAGTATCGACAGAGCGAACGGACAGTTCCTATTAAGGATCTCAATTGACGAAAGATCACCAATCAGAACGGATTGATCGACATTATCCCACAATGGAAGCAATTGACATCGTCGCTCGCCAATACTGGCCAGTGCGGCACGCGGGGAACGCATGCTGAACCACAGATAAGAAAAAAAAACAGTATTTTAAAAATACCGTTCGATCCTTCCTTATACCTTCGATCTACCTTCTACTTTCGATCAAGAATAAACTAGATCTCATATCCCTTAGAAATGTATTTCAAAATTTTGCGTAAATATTTTCTTGTAAATAGTTAATCAAATTATGTGTAACAAAACACACCGCCTAAAACACACGTCCCGAGAACAAATGTTTATCTGTCATAAAAATTTCTGTCCCGTCGGAAATCGTACCTGGATTCGTTTCACAACCTCTGAGGTACTGGACCGTCAATTTAGACGTAGACAAGTATTCTTTAAGCTCTGTTGTATTGTTGTAACTAAACTCATTTGGATGCAGTTTGTTATTTTAGTTAGATTTGTTCATTCGTTTGAATTCATTATTTGTTTCCCGCCACCCATAAGAACAATTTTATAACCGTTTTCTTCAAATTGTGGTGAGAAAAAATTTAACTCGGTTTTAAGTTCTCGTAAAATTATAACTATCGGTCGTAATATCGAATCGTCATGTATGTGTATTATAAATAATAAAAATGTCGTAGAGACGGTTTGTAACACGAAAATTTGAGTATTTTAAAGTACTAACTTGACACTGGAAAATAAGACTTGGCAACGCTTTAGGAATACCCCACTCTGGTGTTATTAATGTCCATGGGCGGCATCAGTTACCTTCAGGTAAACCGTCTGCTTGTTTGTCGAAAAAACAAACAATTTTAAACATGAAATCCAAACTTATTTTATTTCGGATTTTGTAGACAAAACAGCGTAAAAAAAAAGACAATTTTAAACATGAAATCCAAACTTATTTTATTTCGGATTTTGTAGACAAAATAGCGCAATATAAAAAAAAGACAATTTTAAACATGAAATCCAAACTTATTTTATTTCGAATTTTGTTGACAAAATAGCGCAAAATAAAAAAACAA
>DWJZ01004763.1:0-14924 GCA_018249125.1 Asbolis capucinus
GCAGGTATTAATAGGTAGGTGCAATAACTATTAATTCCAAAAAAAACCATATGAATAGGTAGTTTAAAACGAACGAACGAAAAAAAAAGAACGTTTTAACAAAACTCGAAATAAGTATAATAATGTATACAATCATTCTAAATAAAACACTCATACTCACACACAGACGAACACACACGATATTAACTCTCATGAACCGAGAACAAAGATCCATCTGTCACATTAATCGCAGAGCATCGAATCAGTGATTTCGCTTGAAAGTTCATTACCAAATAAACTACAGGGGCGTAATGTAACTTGACAAATCTAATGCAGAAACCAACAGACTATATAGAATATCAACATAGGACGCCATGTTGGACGCTTTCCGATGACAACTTTGACAAGTTGATGTGTCAACTCACTCTGACAGGAACAGAGCCACGTCACGGGAAACTCGCTCAACAATGGCTGGCTGTTTATTAAAGAAAATAAGTAGAAATATTCCCGCGATAATTCTGTAAAAAAACCGGCCAAGATGTATATATATATCTCACTTGGCCGATTATATGTATATATCATTATATATGTATATACGTATATCTTACACGCAGGTTCCATATTAACGCTTAAAAATCATGATTTTTTACATATTATTGGTTTATATTATATTCTCCATTCGCATTCGTGTTCGTGTCACAGTTAATCACAGAAAAAAAGGTATTTGGTGGGTATTGAACCCGACACCAACTTAGCTTACTAACAACAGGCCAGAATATACTTAACTAAGACAACAATATGACGGACAGACTGATAGATCGTAAATTCTTTACCAAAGAATTATTGGCATCCTTTGGGTTCTACAAAAGACAATGTACGTATAAACTCGAATTTGTTTACCAGTCGTATTCACGCCAAACAGTTTCTAATTTACATCTGCAAACTTAAATAAATAATAGCAATGTTTACGCTGGGTAATACGGCCGTGACGCAATTTGCAACACCCCTGCAGAGGGAGGGACTTCAAAGGGCTCGCCGACAAAGCGCCTAAATAAGATGAAAAAAAAAGCAGAAAACGACAATGGACACAGAAATCGGGGCCTTTCGAATTCGCTTCTCTTTTAGTTTTTCGCGCGAAAATTACGTTCCGTAGCTTATACTGTACACCGAGCACTGTACACTTCGTACCCTGTACGCCTCGTGGAACCTCGTACACCCCCTAGTTTGTGTTCTTTTGACGCACGATTTAATAAAAGCCAGAAGTGATTTTTTGGAATTCTTCCGGGATCAAATAGCTGAACGGAAAATCGCGCCGGCGAGTTATGTTTCACGCTGTTCCTTTTGTTTTTGGATGTAAAATGTTAAATTCCGAGACAATTTTACGCTAGACGTATACAATCGTTCGAGGAATAGAGAGAGAAGTAAGCCTTTCTCTTTTCTGCGAGCAGTGTTTTGTTGGACACGTAATAAATTTACAGTTTTGTTGTACTAAGAAGTGTGTTTTTATTTGTTTAATTTTACTTATTGTTGGCTTTTATAATTTCTCTATTGAAAAGAAGATAGAAATCTCCTTGATGATAACCATTAGATTCATAGTCGCCTACACAACATGGATTTTTCCTCATCACTGAGGAGGCGATTATTTTTTAAAGAACTTATTACCATACTAGCTTAACTGTTGTCAAAACTGAGGAGGCCCAGAATATACTTCACCACGCTTCCCCACTGTGGCGTCAGAGGCGACTCAAGCGTTGAAAGTTTTCTAGGCCGAAGGTTTCCGACATGGCTCAACTCCTGCTATCTGATGGTAACAATTGATGGCTTAATGTGCCCTCCGAAGCACGGAAACTTAACAGCAGCGGAGGGTTTACCTTTCAACTTTCCGACCGCACCAACTATTACTTAACTTGCTTTATCACATTTGACACAAACTCCATCGCTACAAACGTTTCGACCTCGGAATATAATTCATTCGATTGTAAACTTTAATTACAGGTAATAACATTGTTAATGAGATTAGCAAATATCGATTATATATATTTAAATGCTAAACCATTAATATTCTGTCTGAACGGCGCCTGTGCGTTGAAAAGATCATATCTCTGTGCACTGTGGAATATAAATTATTTCACTTATACATAGGTGTCACTGTGATGGTGACGGAATTTATTAATTTTGGATGACAGTAACTCCGAGTAATATGACTGTTGGGTGACAGGTAGGTTTGAATGACAGTTTGGATTGAGTTAAAGAATTGGGTCGGCAACATTTTTTTATGTAAGGGCCACAAATGGGCGAAACATTTTGCATTTTTAGTGTAATTATAGTTACTCTTATTTTAGTTCAGTGGGTACAAAATTGAGGTTAAAAAGCTAATGCGATTTTTGAAATTGTACTTAACACTATTTTATTATCGTCCTTGATCATTGCCACATGTGGCCTGACGGCACAGGTTGCCGACCGCTGGTTTGAAGTAATTAATAGTCCTTTGCTGAGGATGAAGATTGAAGAAGCCTAGATCATACCACCATGCAGGTCTAATGCGACGCGGTAGACAGTTTTGTGACCAATGCAATTGTCAGAGTTTTGTACGATACCTAAAGGGTACGTTTGCCAATTAATGACAGTTTTACGTGCCCTCAGAAGCACGGAATCGCTCTAGAAATGTTTGCGAGCGGTCACCCATCCTACCGACTGCGCCCTCTGTTGCTTAACCTAGTTTAACTCTTAAGATCGACGCAGGTAACCATACCATGATAAAATTCATAATTATCTATTTAAAACACAAGATTTTGTACAACATTCAGAGCTCCACTCAATATATAAATCCAAAAAATTGTCTTCTTTGTATTTGCGGTGAGGATTTTCATTGAGAACATCGAAATTATATTAAAATTGGGTTGACATAAAATTATCAATACATTTTCGACACGTACCTTATGGGGCGACATTAAAAGCTGTTTTTAAGTTTAAATGCGACATATTTTTTCTGGGTTCGCTATTTTTCGGGACGGCTTAGAATTCTAAATCTAGTGAGAAATATAAAATACAAAAGACAATTTGTGTGCCTTTGCTGTCCTACTAAAATTATAAATAAATAAATATTGAAAAACTCACACACGGTCATCTGAACCCATACTAAACGTTAGCTTGTACTATGGTGATCATACAACCGATAAACATATATTTTAAATATATACTTATATAGATATTTACACCCAGACACAGAACAAACATTCGTGTTCATCACAGAAAAGTTTGAGCTGAGTGGGAACCGAATCCACGACCTTCGGTGTAGCAGTCAGGTTCGCTAACCACTAGACTAACCGGCCTGACTGCGGTTGTTTTTGAAGATACATGAATGTTTTTATTACGTCAGAAAAATTACTGTTGACTACTGACCGGATCTGAATAAAACTTGGCACGGAGATAGATTCTAGTCTGGATTAACACATAGGCAACTTATTATAAATGTACATACCACATGGTCGAAGCTGCTGGCAAAAACCATTGTCATAAATGCCGCATTGTCAGCTCCAGGAAATAGTCCCATATTTGACACGAAAGTACGACCAATTTGTCAAGGACCACGGTCAGGAATTTTGTTAGGGCAATGGTTTTTGATAATGGTCGAGATTAACTGTTTGTTATAATTAAACTGCTTAGTGATGTGACAATTTAACATGAATCTATCGGTCGTTTTAATATTAGTCACTTTTCTGAAGCAATTTTTTTTATTATACGACGTTTTTTTTTACTTTTCGACATGTCCAATAATTCATATTTATCGACCATTTTAAACATAATATTTATCAGTGTTCTAAAGCATTTTGATAATCTGAATCTTTTTTCAACTTTTGTGTTGTAGTCTGTAGTAGACATGGAATCTGTAAAGTTCCAGGTTCAATCCCGAGTGTAATATTAAAATTCAACCACGAAACAATCCACACTCATTATGTTATATCATATCAAGTGTCCTTATTAGTATTATTAGTGTTGATAATGTATAAACATTATCAGTTAATGAGACATGCTTACGTCACAGACTCGGTCCATTAGGACTTGGTTAAGTGACATATGGCTGGGTTCCGTAGGTTTTCTTAACTTCTCGTCAGTCAACTAAAAATATTGTGAATTTTCTTTTATACTTAATTTTTTACACATAATAACTTACGTATCGAAAAATTTTGACTTTTGTTAAGTGAGCTTTCGGCTCCTACGACGAAATAAACAATTTTCATTTCATTTCATTTCAATTAATTGGGTAAAAATTTATTCATATATTTTTTATTTTACATGTTTTTATTTTTTTTATATATATATATTTTACACTTTTATCTTCGAAACTAATTTTATTATTAATAAGGAAAACATAACATCCTTAATTAGGTTGGTATACCTACTTATATTTGAACGGTCCTGTAGTCTCATTGGTAGTGACACAACCTGCTAAACTGTACCGGGTTCAATTCCCGGCCGGTCGGGTATTTATGTGACAGTTAAATGAATTTGTTCTCGGTTTATTTGTGTTGCTAATGCTGCCCGTGACATAGGGTATTTGCTGTACTTAGTTTGGCGCCATACTTGATAGGAAGCAAGTAGATAGTTATAGCGTGTATCTCCCATTCGTCTGTGCATGTTTACATTATTAATATGATAGATAAGTTGTTACAAATTTGTCCAAATAAGACCAGTCCATTTTTTGCCATATGCCTGCAACCCACTCCTTACTACTCCGGAATAAAACATCACGTCTACGAACAACGAATAAACAAACAGAAAAATTTAACCCACATTCCCAGAAATCGTTGCAGAAGTACCTACTTAATCATTCCACTCAGTTGGTACATTTCAATATTGGACCTTTGCACATATAAATCTTCGCAATTATCAAATTCTCAGCCTCGTCTCATCTGCATAAACGCACACACGTCTAAACAGAACGTACGCACGCGCGGCGGCGAGATCAAAGAGAAAACGACCCCTTTGTACATGCCGCCGGCGCGTGCCGTCTTTTTCTTTTACCTCGCTCCCCACATTTCAGCTCCCAAGTGCGAAAGAGACGGCTACAAAATGGATCGTATAGCTTCCAATGTGAATATTTCACCTCGTTATCGAGTCTTGTTTGTGTTAGACAGTGTTGGCGCGTTGATTGAATTAATTCTATCGATGTCGACGTTTTGATTTTAAAGATCATGTTTATGACTCGAATTATTCGAATGTAATTATGTTGAAATATAATCAACCTTCTAATTTTGTTAGATAAAAGTAAGATAACATTTTTTTTCGCATGACCGTTTTAGCGATGATTTAAATAAGTGAATAATAAATTTGTTTCAATGCCACTGTGCTGATTTTTACGTGTGTTTGTAGACAAAATGTCAAAGACATTTAGCGAATAATTTTAATGTGTACTGATAATACTAGTGTATTCACTAATGTTGTGTACTAACTTTGCCGTTATACGGCATGGGCATACGGCATGGGCATACGTTATACGGCATGGGCATGCCGTTATACGGCATGGGCACAGTAATGGGAAAGAACAACAGTGGGTCAATTGAGATTATTTGTAACGGTGTTTGAGGCAGAGCAGCTGATCTGTTTGGAAGAACTTCTTATAACGAAAATAATTTATCATCATCATCTCAACCTATCACCGCCCACTACTGAGCACGGGTCTCTTCTATGAATGAGAAGATTATAATTATAATGTCAATATTATTGACTCATCATTACATTATTAATATTAAGTCATTATTATGATTACCGGTACTATTTTTTCAGTGAAGCCCGTCTGGATATGAAGCTACAATCAAACTATAAAAGACTCATCGTTCTTGTTAGAGCGACAACGTTTTATATATTTGCATTTGGTCATTTTAATTGATTTTATGAACACGTTTTCCCATAAGAAATGTGTTGACAATTTTTAGATGCTCGCTACTTATTTATATATATACTCTTAAGTTAAAGCTTAACAAAAATCCTGCGGTAAGTGGCATTGCAGTCTTGGATTTTAACTCAAAAGAAGCCTATTCACTATTTTCTTGTAGGTATACATTTCCATTACGGTTTTTCCATTATTTACTAATAGGGTTGTCAAACATCGATCTTCCAGGTGTTCGGCAACTATCGACAAGCGTCTCCCATCACTAGGGGAGTGGCAGTACAGCACAGCTCCCGGCGCAAGACAGGAATCTGCCGATACCGATGTCGGTAATTAAAATAGACTTATTGCGTCGAGTTGCCTTATGGGTACGATGTTATGGGCGCACCGTGTTTTTACGGTCTATTAGCTTTATAGAAAACAATGATTTATACTGGGATTATTGCTTTTCGCTAACGACCGTTCTATTCTAATATTCTTTTGATTTATTAATGCAATGATTAAGGTAGAAGAAACGTTTATTTAGTCATTCGGCTAATGACTTGTGATAGGTAAAAATGAAGCAACAGCGGACTGCAAGAAAATGGCTGACTGCTGGTGGCATTTCTTGAGCCCTACTGAACTTCGTAGGGCATGCGAAGCCGTTGGAGTCGACAGACCGTCGTTAAACCTCATCGAAAACGCTTCAAACACTTCACCACCAATATTCTACTACTACACCTCTCCGCCAATAGTGGAGGATGTTGTTGGCCTTCTCAGTTCCCGTGCTCGTTAGCGTTTAATAAAATGTTTATACCTACAAACGTATCACACAAAGGTGTGGTGGCGAATTATAAGTAATATTACACATAAAATTCTTAATTAAATTAAATTTATAATTACATAAATGTTTTCTAAGAACAAAAATTATGACTGAATAATTAACTTTAAAAGCAAGTCATAATCATTATAGTTGAAAACAGAAGATTTTTAATTAATTTCAGTATTAAAATTTTTCATTTGTTTTTAACAAAAGACTTTTCTACTAATAAATTACTGGCTAGTATGTAGTCGTTTTTATAACTGCAGCTAAGTCTTATACGTCATATCTGTCAAAAGTCAGCTGTCAGCCGTCATCTGTAATTTTTTTTTAGTAGCATATACCAACATCAAAATAAAACAAAATTTCATTCAAGTTCGACAATGTTTATGTTTCATAACAAAAAGGAACAATGCAAATCTTTTACAATAAAAATTTAAAAAGAAACATGCTCGTTAAGTTGGATAATTCCAAGCAATCGGTAGTATAAAGGGAATACTGGTATTAACCGGTATTAACCCTGAAATGACAGGGCGCGGTCTCAGCGGCCCCCCGTTAATATTTTACAGGGAAATGACGTCGCTAACCCGCGCCTTCGCATTAGTTTTTCCTTTTGATGTTCGCTCATGTCTACTGGCAATATCATTTTGTTTATTCCCATTTACAGGGCGGGTTCGATCGAATGGAATTGACAGGAATATTATTAGAGAATATAGAAAATTGGTGCGGTGAATTCGTTGTTTATTTTATTTTTAATATGACTGAAGCTGTCTAGTTATTAGAAGATACGTATTTTTTTGTTTTAATGTTTCCAACTTTTTCATTTATGATGTCAATATATATAATTTGAAAGATGAGTGAATGATGTTTGACCTAAAATTTTAATCAATACACAAGCGGTTTTCAAACGCCATCTTAACGCAAAATATTTTTATTACATATTGTTCACATTTGATACTAAAGTTTGACGAAAAATCCCAATAATTCTCGCAGATCAACAACAAATATATTGAAACAGTTGAAGCTTTTTAACCCGTATTTCGTAACTGAATAAAATTTAACGTTTTAATTGGTTATTGTGCCTTAAGCGTTCGTGTACCGTAATGGTATAATACTTGTAATGCGCAGTTCTGAACCGAAGGTCGAAAGGACCCCTTCACCCCGGCACCCCTTCAACCCGCGCCTGCGGCTGGATTCGCGTTAAACAATTCATACATTTATATTTCCTTTGAAGTGCTGCCCCGGGCCACCCGTCAACTGCCGGGTTAACCCTCCACCTGTTTATTACACGTTGGGAAATTGAGTGTTGCGATATCGCCTCTACTTAAAAAATAATTTCAACTTTAGTGTTAACATTGTTTTAATTTAGTTTTTTTATTTATTTACAGGATGTGTTGATTTTGTTTAATGTAATTGCTGTATTTTACTATAACACTTAAAATGCTATCTAATCTAGCCCTTTTCCCATTCTTAAGACAATTCACCTTCCCCTTTCATCATCCATATTTTGTTGGTGCTTATAATGGTTTCGTTCTTTCTTTGTTACCCGTGACACTTGGAATGTTAGTGCGGTGTTAGTGTAAGATGTAAAATTTTTCTGGTTATGTGGTATTATGAATTTTACACGATTACAACTATTAAAAATATAAATAACTGAATATTGACAATTGCAATCCTACTAAATAAATGCTATAGATGAAATGAATATATGGATGTTTCATACACCTTTACGCAATAACTACTGAACGGATCCGAATGGAATTTCACACATGGATAGATTTATAGTCTGTAATATCACACAACTTTTTATCAACATATCTACAACACAGGTGAAGTCGCGGGCGGAAACTAGTTTGTGATATATTGAAAATATTAGAACAAAAACAAACCGCTATAGCCTCATTACAATAATGTCTACCAATGCTAATAGCTCGTATGGACGGTCCACAGTTAACCCTTTGACGTGTCGTTGGCTTTAATTACCCCTTTTGTTTATTAAACGGTGTCTCCGCGACACTATCACGCACGCCGCTGTTCCCACGCTGTTGTTTTGTCAATTTGGTACACCGGCATTTTGAGGGTTAACATATTATTTTTATAATAGTCGAGATGGAGAAAATTAGAGCGAGAAATATATAGATAAAAATTGTACTATCGACAGTCTAAAAGATGTTCTGAGGACATTAATTTGCCATTTTTCTCAACTTTAATGTGCTTTTTCTGTGGTACTTTACAATTTAAATTTAAAGGATTTTAAAAGCTGAGAACTTTGTGGGGAAATTCAAATTGTTTTCTCATCATTCGAACATCAATTTCATATAGTAAAAGTCAAAAATATTACATGAAATGAAGTCGAAATTAATACAGATTACTTTACAGAACGCTTTCTTAAAATTCGTTATTTAAAAAACCGAAGGCATTCCATAGTGATGCCGACAAACTTTCAGGGAGTGCAGATTTCTTCACGTTGAATCCGCAATTATTTTTTTTAATGTAATAAGTATATTTTTGGATATTATGGAAAGTTACGTGGGATTCGAACTCGAGCCTTTTTTTCGAGAAACCAACGTAAGAACCGCTAGGCTATATACGTATACAAAAATACATTCAAAAGCCAAATTTACTACTTAACTTTTCGCAGTAATCCCGAGGTTAGGCAGTGTATGGTGAAAATATCCTTTTTGTGCGCAAGAAAACTATCCTTCAAACGTGAGCTTGAGCAATGCTGTAGTTCCGGCACAAAAGAATAATTACTTAAGCCTTTTAAGCTTGAGCCAAATCCTGAATTTTAAAGGATACCAACGCCCCAATTTTGTTTTTAAAAGATTGAATACGCTGTCTTGGAAATAAAGATATAGTGTATGGGTTTTATTTAAGTTCAAAACCATTTAGTGGAGAATTGAATACTTTTTTCAAGCTTAATTTGAGCTTTGAGTGCTTTTAAATAGAATTTAATAATGAAGTTTTATTAAAAATAATAATTTATTTCATTTTTATTTACAAATACGAGTATGTAACTCGGCTTCACGTATTGCATCGGGTGTAGTAAGATAATAAAATCAATGCGAAACAAGAGGTCCCTTGTTCGATTCCAGACCCAAGCAGACATTTATAACAAAAGTCAGACAAAATTATTTTATATCTTCATAGTTACTAGCTTACGTAATGAAACTTCAGTTATAACGATAACTTTGAAAAGAGTTGCGCGCTGCAGTTCTTGAACCCAGGATATGTATGGTATTGTATGGTGCTCACTGCTGGTGTATGAGTGTGTAACCGTTTATTACTCCTCAGTTGCCCGAAGACGTCCAATCATGTGATTAGTTCCCCGATTAGCCATTCTAACCACCTTGCCCCTCGCTCTGTTATTAAACACAATTATCCCTTTATACCAGGGATGGTATGGATATATAATTTTGGTATGGATACCGGTGTTTAATATTGTACTACTTATATTACGGATATTAAAATTTGGAATATCCGATACGAGCAATCATTTCACATCCGTATCCGTATCTGAAAAAAATATAAACAATAATAATAATATATACACATGTAACTAAACAAAAATATATACGTAACTAAATATTTAAGAATTAAAATGCAAATATTACTAAAATTATGGTTTTTTAAACGCATTCTGCACCTATTCTTAACCTAATTACTATTCGGTTTCGGATATTATTTTAGAGATATCCGATACTTCTGGTAAATAAAGCCAATGACACATAGGTATTGTCTATGGAGACTAGGTTTTATCATAGATTATTTTAAATATACATATATTTTGTTATTAAAATCATGGCTGATGTAGGGACTTTGATTCTAAAAATTTTACTGTCGTTAAGTGAGCTTTTGGTTCCTAAGACGAAGTAAATGCATTTCATTTTCAGTTTCGGATATCCATGGGATGAGAAGTTGTTTTGTAAATGATGGTTGTATATTTTGGTCTACAACTTTATTTCATTGAATGTATAGTATGAAATCAACCACAAGAGCCTGGGTTCGAATCCGACACGGTTATAAACTCGAGTCATCTCCAGTATGTGCACCATATTTCACGTTGTACATACGATGTATAGGTTAGACGACCTGGTTGCAGGTGGTCACGGCCGAATTATTGAGGAATTGATGTTTCTGTACAAATTAAAAATATTAAAATAAAGTGTTTTACACACTGCCTAAACTATCAGGCATTTTATAAAATACCTAGGCAATTTGTAATGCCTGGATTAAGAACTCTGTCTGTAACATATATAAAATGTATATCTAGTTATAGGTTCACTTCGTAAAAGCCTGTAAAAAGGAGAAATAATTCCAAAAATATTTATTACTTGTGTTTTTAATTTCGACTTTATTAACTCCGATTTAAGCTTTATTCTCTGTTGTTTCAGTTTGACATGTGGGAGGTAGGGTAATTATACATATACTTATTTCTATTGTAGCTCCAGGCTGGCCCACTGCAGGCCAGGTGTCTCGGCCTAGAATAAGCCAGTGCGGTTTGGTCGTGGTTAGTGGCTGGCACTGGAAGTTTTAACTGAGCCTTAACGACAAGGTTTAACGATTTACATCTAATGAAATCATCGTATCAGATCTGATGACTTGCGACACGTGGAAGCGCTCAAAAGTTTACGTGCCCTCTGAAGCACAGAAGTGTCCAGGAGTTTTGCTACTAGCGATCATCTTGCAGACTTTTTATTCATCACAGAAATTGATTGAAGAT
Source organism: Asbolis capucinus (assembly GCA_018249125.1). Classification (NCBI taxonomy): domain Eukaryota; kingdom Metazoa; phylum Arthropoda; class Insecta; order Lepidoptera; family Hesperiidae; genus Asbolis; species Asbolis capucinus. The sequence continues at coordinate 11,392 of DWJZ01004763.1, forward strand.
GTATTTGATGGCCCATTATTGAGCATATTAAATCTCCTTGTAACTGAAGAGTCCTACAGCAAACTCCTACTCCAAAATGGAGTGATTGAGATCTTACGGGTACTTACGATATGAACTGAAGTCAGCCGTCCACATCTACGAAATACGCCGAAGTTTCGAATAAACATTTATCGTGAGTACCCGTAAAATGTATAATCTGCACAGTCCACGATGAGTTGAGTTTATAATGAAATAATTACTAACGAAGTGAGTCAATGTCGCCCATTCTAAAATTCGTATGTACAATCAAGTGAGAGAGACGGAGAATATCCAGCTTATGTTGGACAGAGAGGCAAGATCGCGACTTCCAGATCGGCGTCCCGTAGTCATATAAATAAGTGTTTGGTCTCATCAGTCATACGTTCTCACTGCACGACTTGTCACCACAGTGTAAGTTGTTACAGTAGTTCCATTGGACTTGGCTTGGGTTATTTTGCAGAGTTCTTTAATGTTACCAAGATAAGAAAAAAAAATTGTAGAATTTAATGTGATTAAAGTCTGACAGGCCAGTTGGTCTAATGGTTTGTGAACCTGACTGCTATACCAAGCTATACCAAAGGTCGTGGGTCCGATTCCCGCCCAGGTCAAACTTTTCTGTGATGAACAAGAATGTTTGTTCCGTGTGTCTGGGTGTAACTATTTGTATAAGTATGTATTTAAAAATATATATGTATGTACATCAGTTGTCTGATCACCATAGTACAAGCTAACGCTTAACTTGACGTCCAATGGCTGTGTGTGAGTTGTCCTAATATATTTATTTATTTTTTTCACATAATTACTATTAAGCAAATATTTGTGAGTAGTTTTATTTTAATGAAATGCTCAAGATTTTTTCTTTACATAATTCTCGGTTGCTAACAGATAAAATATTACCTACTTATTTTACCGAGATACTTTGGTACCGGTGCCACGCAATTTGTAAACAATGTGACCGATAAATTATAGATACAAATATTAAGTTCAACAACAGTAAAAATAATAATTGAAAGACATATATAAATATACTTATTACACCCAGTCAAAACAGACATTGCTGGTCATCACATAAAATGTTTGTTCTGGGTGGGAATCAAACCCACGACCTCAGGTTCACTAGACCAACAGATCAATTGAACAATCCCAGTCGATCTAATTTTGTTTTGTTTCAAAAGATAAGAAGTTTCTTTCTTCTCAATAAAGCATCTTTCCAAAAAGATAGTAGTAGATTCGAAAAATGTTAACGTTCATAAATGTATTACCTACCTACGTGTATAAATGAATTTTGATTTGAACTATTAACTTCTAAGAATTTTGTTATAAATTCGGCGCCTCCCTCCGCACCCCGCAACCGTGCAACATCCGTTGACCGACCACATCAGCTAGAATGTGGTACAGCAATGGCAGAAACGCGTGATAAAGAATTTTTACGATTAGCAGGAGACAATCTCAGACGGATTTAATTTTAAACGAGACCAACCAAACGATTCTGTACGTAATCTCAAAGGCTATAGAGTCTCTTTTCATATGTTAAGATATGCGTTATGTTAGTGATGTTAAACTTGCGCGTTATGGCGTCGAAATTCGACGCACGCGCATCTTAGTAATGTGATCCATTGCTGCGGATGCTATGAATAATTGTGATTGTTTTATCATTTAGAAGCGATGTAAAATAACGTGCTGAGAAGTTTCTTTCACCTTATCTTTTCGTTCAAAATTCAAAATTTGACGTTAATAACCATGTTGGTATATGCTTATACGATAAGGGTGTGCATTGTCTGTCAGTGATTAAAGACGGTTTCTAACGATATGTGATATGCGATGGAGTCTGCACTACCCCACCATAGGAACGTGGCGGCTGTGATAGCGTAGACGCGTCAGAAACGGCCAAAAACAACGTTATACTATAAATATATATTATATATATGTGTTAAGTTAAAAATTGACTGTACTCTAATCTAGAACGATATAAAAGAAACTTTGATGCGATGATGAGCCGTCTTTCCTCCGCAAAATAATACGTGGGAATCTGGTTTGAAACGTGCGTTTTTTTAAGTAGATGCCGCTTTACAAGAAGAGCTTTAAGCTACATATAGTGGCCAAAGCTTAATAAAAGCACAAAGCTCGACACATGACCCACAGAATGCATTAGGTGGCATTAGTAAGCGCAAATATCTTGTTGAAATAGTCTTATTAGTACGCATATTTCAGGTCGCTACGTGTTGGGAGCTTTGAGAAAATACTATGGATGCTTTAAAATATTTTCAGAGAGACTCGTCTTTATTTAGGTGTACTCATTTTAAGTTGGTTTCCCACGGTGTGTTTTTAAAACGTGTCTGCTTCACGCTCCGTTGGCAGAGAGTTCGTGGTATCGTAGACATGTCCACAAGTTTAGTTCGTCGGCTAAAGTTAAATTTATTTATTTAATTATCAGCACGCTGTTCTCGTTCTATATTAAAGATTTCCTCAAGACTTCAAGTTTTAAGATAGACTGTCAATTACGCATCATGGGAAGCTTACATCAATATTACATAGAGTGGGAAGCCAGTTTTATGTAAAATCGTATTAAAGGAGAGTATATATTATTTAGTGTATGATAAAATGAAGTGTAATTTAAATTTAATTACATTTCCCAAGTTCTTTGTTCCAAAGAATCCCAGGACGATGTTATTTTAACCCTCTGACTGAGAAATTAATGTATTCTCTAATTATAAATTATTTGTAGCGGGACGCTACTTTGACATATAATAAATATTGGGTTTTAACTGAACTTTAAAATAGACGTTTAGTGCCTAATATATCGTTTTTCTCGAGATTTGGCCTAGAAATACTCTACCATCCTGGGACCTCCCGTCCACCTGGACGGCAGACGTGGGCCTAGTATCACAATGCCACCCACTCCGACATGGCTAAACGGTTAAGTGACGATATATAGCCGGACAGATGTCTTTCCGTGGCCTGTAAGGTAGCGCTCTAAATTTTTGCCACTCGCGGTCACCCATCTTCCTGCTGACCGCGCCGCTGCATTACTTTTCCGATGACTTGCAATCACTAGCGGGTTATGAGCTTTTTTCTTTTAAATATTTTTTTTATTAATTTCATAATTTATGTAGGGTGGTTGTATTGTTAACTTTTATTAAGTGAGCTTATGGTTCCTTAGGGGAAATAAATAGTTTTCAATAAATTAAAACTAGTTTCTGCCCACGACTTCGCCCGCGTCACGTGTCAATTAAAAGTGCTCTAAGTGTTAAAAGTGGCCTATGTGTTAAAAGTAGCCTTACGGACTGGAAGCAACCAAAAATTCTTACATAAACATCAACCAATGGGAACCTACAATCAGGATAAATAAATATCTTTGAATAACTCACACGCGGCCATCTGATCCCAAACTAAGCGTTAGCTTGTACTATGGTGATCAGACAGCTGATAAACATACATATATATTATTTAATATATATTTATATAGATATTTACGCCCAGATACACAGAACAAACATTCCTGCTCATCACAGAAA
>DWJZ01004764.1:0-14921 GCA_018249125.1 Asbolis capucinus
GTAAATACTTAAAACGATACAATTTTTGGAACTTTTCCGAAACGGTGGTAAATTCCAAAAAAATAAGGTTTATAAGTATAATACCTACATGAAATAAATAATTTTGAATCGGATAACCTCTTAACACGATCATATTAACGAGTCTTTTTAGTTGCTAGTTTTTGCCGGCGGTATTGTCGTGGTTAAAAGTAGCTTATGTGTTATTCCCGTCTATAGTCAATTTCTGTGCTAAGTTTCACCTTAATCTGTTTGACGTATTTGTACACATCATTGCAGGAGAACCTACAATCAGGGGTAAATCCTGTATTCATTTCCTGGATGTAGTCTATCTCTGTGCTAAGTTCATCCTAATCCGTTCGACGGTTAGCACGTGAAGGAAAGGCAAACATCCAAAAATCTATACAAACTTTTACATTTATAATATCAGTAGTATTTTTGTTGGCTAACTCCAATAGCATTAGTCACGTGGGTCACGCGATCTGACCAAAGTTTTACCACCCGGATAATATTCAGGAACAAGTGTTTTATACATTTATGTACTTCTATGTTACTTACTTTCACAATAGAAACTTAACTGAAAGTGAAGGAAGTGGTTATGAGATCCTTTTGTATAAAGTAGATTTTGGTTTCATGTTCTATTATAAGCGGTTATAGCCTAGTGGTTAAGTTCGGCCTCCTACTCGGGGGGATTCGGGCTTGAATCCCAGGGCGCGCACTTCTGATTTTTCGGAGTGACGTGCGTTTTAAGCATTTAAATGTCACTCGCTATAACGGTGAAGGAAAACATCGTGAAGAAACCTGTGTGCGGGAGAGTTTTCAAAACTAAAAGGTGTATGAAATCTGCCAATTAGCACTTGGCCAGCGTGGTGGACTATGACCTCAACGTTTTTAATCAGAGAATAGGCCCATGCTCAATAGTGGGCCGTGATGAATTGAGATGAGGTTCTATTATAATACAAGCAACTTCATATATAATGCCTTTATTGGCATCGTCGGGGTTAAGTACGATTTCGAGTAATTTAGAGAAATATATGTAGAACCGTAGCTTTTGCTCGCGACTATTGAATTTGTGGTATCAAGTAATGTTTATTACAAAAATACATAGTCATCAGGACGGAAGGTTTATGCATAATTTCAGCTCCATAGCATAAGAGAAAGTGGTTCTATGAAGCTTGTAAAAGTTGACCCGAACAAACTAACATACTACTAACACTGCATGTTAAATAAAAGCTTATAAAATCAGTTGAATTGGGAACGGTCTGTTTTTGAACTCGATTAAAAAAGAGGAACAAAATCGATAGTAGTTTTTATGTTAGCGTGATAAAGAAAAATAAAGATTAATTTTGTTTATAGAGATATACATAAATGTGTACGTCGATATTATTGGTCGACATACCTGGGACAAGCTGGACACGGTCCAGTGGTCCCATACAGTAGAGACGACGGCCGGGAACGAGGCAATTTTCTTCCCAATTACGATCCAGCGAAGACAATTTGTTGGTTTAAAACAATTTCTTTTCTGGAAGATACCTTCTTTGTGTTTGCTCAAAAATGCAGCATTTTCATAAAGTTAATGCAGTATGAAGAATTGAACAAAATAGTTCAAATATTTTGTAGTAGAATTTGTTTTAATGTGAATTGTAAGATTCCCTCAACCTGACAAACAAATACCTGAATTATAATATACAAACTTATACTGTGTTAGATTAATAATTAAAGATCCTAGTTTTAGACCAATATAAACCTCTTTATTCTAATATATTATCGTAATTTCAGGCCGGCTGGTCTTGTGGTTAGAAGATCGTTCGTTCGATTCCTACCAAGGTCAAACTTTTCTGTGATGAGCAGGAATGTTTGTTCTGTGTGTCTGACTGTAAATATCTACATATATAAGTATGTATTTAAAAGTATATATGTATGCTTATCAGTTACCTGATCACCATAGTACAAGGTAATGCTTAGTCTAGATATATTTATTATTTATTTCTATTTGTACTTGTTCGAACTACACCTGAAAGAAACTGGGTTCATACTAAAAACCAGTAGTTGTGAGTCGTGGGTTGCTTATTTATTTATTTATTTAAATAGAACGCCAACATAATAAACATTGTTTCCAGATTTATACATATTCTTACAGTTATGCATATATCTAAATGCTATTATAATTATAGGAATTGACAGCATGCACAGAGCGAGTAACACATCGTATAAATTATGATTTTTTTTTCTATTAATAATCATAAAAATTAATAAATACAATCTTAAAATAATAAAATTTACATTAAATAGAAAACCAAATAAAAACAATGATTAAACAATTCCATCTATAAAAATATCGTATTATAAAATCAATGAAACTCCTGACTTTCAAGTTGAGTGTGGTGTCTTTAATTTTCATGCACGTTGTTTATCGTCCAAATAAATGCTTCCTTCTTTCTTATTCTTTCTTTAAATGCATGTCCAGTAAATCACTATTACCAACTTTACTTTAACTATTTCATCATTATGTATTTCGAACAACGTCAAAGTATTCAAGGCAAGTTTCATTTGTGGCTGTTTTCAGACTATGTATACGGCAATGGATGCATTTTGCAACTCTCAAATCAACTTATGGACTCTATTTTGGAGATAAAACAATTGGTTTCTACTTATTTCGGCCTAAGTACGTACGTACTGTACTCCATCTCGCTGATGCATTGCGGTGGAAAGGTTAACGACCAAGTCGGAAGTTTTTAGGCCTGTGACATGTCTTCGATTTCTAACAATGAGTTCCGGAACTGAAGGCTTTACGTACCTTCGGAGCTCGGAAGCGTTCAGGTTATTTTTCCTATAACGTTCAACTTCCTACCGACCGCGCCCGCTGTTTAACTTTTTCTATCGCCTACAATCGAAACAAGTCGCTTGGCTGTGAACGCTTCGTTATTACTTAATACCCTTTATCTGTTACAGAGACATACGCCACGAGATTACAAGCGCTTCAATTAAAGTTGTCTCCCAGAGTTTATAGTCAATCTATGTATATATACTTACCATTAAGAACATAAATCGTCATTAACGAAGTATTTACTCTCACTGAACATTCCCCAAGCAATTTGCTTTCTATTTTCTCTTCAACGAAACATTTGCGTTCAAAAATTCATTTCCAACGAAACACGAGACCCACCGAGGCACTGTAATGAAAATTTGTGCAATATCATTGAGTCTGTTGAAGACTCAGAGATTGAATTGTTATGAAGCGTACAATATTATGTTAGATTTCATTGCGATACATTGAGGTTAAAACGCATTTTTTGTTTATAATCCAGACTAGTACAGACTACTTAGTCTGTCGACCACGTGCGAAATGACGAACTTCAGCTTTGGGAACTGTATTTTATTTATTTATTTTATTTATATATTCCAACCTTTTTGTCATGAAACAAAGTTTACACTTAATTATGTCTTTTACAATACGACAGAACCAATAACACGCAAACTCCGCATGCTTTATGGAAATCAATTACAAATATCCTGTGGGTAGTTTACAATAAATGCTGATTTTCGAGGTGCTAGTCGTAATAACTTGACAATAGCAAAGCAAGAAGTATTACAAGAACAGTGGTAATTATGCGCAAACATTAAGTGAAAACACAAGACCGGAGTTTACCAACTGTATGGAGAACTTTCTGGGTGCAGCTTTCCTCATCATATTTTCATTCACCGTAGCAAGTGATAATCATCCGATTACCGACTGCGTTGACACCTGCTTTTTGGATGCCAACTCCACAACAGACTTGAACGCCTGCAAATGTATGTATACGTTTTATCTTCGGTCTAAAAAAGTTTGATCATGTCTCCGAGTTTCGCAAGGCTCCCTGTCCGTTTCGGTAGGAGCACTCGGATATTATGTCACTTATTTAATGTTTTATACAATCCCAATTTCCCCAGTTATTTACATGAACGCTTCATGTTTGCCCGCCCTTAATTTGCCCCTTGTAGAGTCCGCCTCAAATCCCACCTTAAATTCCCTTCCCATGAAACCAGTGCTCTCTCCCGCTCCTTTACTGTTCGCACTATAAAACTGTGGAACTGTCTCCCTCCTAGTGTTAGAGCATGTAAAAATATGTACACATCCTCCTTCAAAAGAGCTGTTAAACTGCACTATCTGTACATTTCAAGTTAGTAAATAAATTTATTTGCAGGAATTTATTATATTTAATAATATTTAATTATCTATTTAATAATTCATATACATACCTATATTCTTATATATCTTATATATTTATGTATAATATAAATTATTTATTTAAATTATGTATATTATAATTGTAACTCAGTCGCATTTATTATCTTTTTATATCTCTCCTTTACTTATATTATTTCATATTTACAGTTTTTTTACCTTAGATAACTTAGTGCTTGACTACGATCCCATGGTAAATGGATGTGCCTTACTATTATAATATTCAACCCTGGGGCTACTGGCAGAGATTTTGTTTCGAAATAAGCAGTACCCTTATACTTATGGTAAAATTTTATGATGTGCATAAAGTATTAAATAAATAAATAATCAACTTTGGATACGCACAAAACTATGAAAATAAAAGGTGCGCACACGATTTGAACCCAGGACTTGCCGCTCGAAAGACCAATCAAACTATTAGGCTATAATCGACAGTGATCATGTACGTTGTTCGTTTGCTTGGACCGTAATATTATTGCGGCACGACGCTTGCAAGCCGTTATTAGGACCGATTTAGATTGGATTTTAAAACTGTCGTGTACGCGTTCCCAAAATTTCCATATGCAAATTCTTTCGCACCATTAAACCGCGAGGGTGCCGCCAAAAGTAATATAATGCAATAAAAACGATTTACTGCATTTTTCCACCCTTTCACACATCCAAGTGCTTATCCGGGATGTTTCTGATTGCTGTCATTTTTCATAAAGATTTACTTTTTGCGAAGAACACCCTCTCAGTTTTTCTGTTTACTTGTAAAGGATACGAAATGTTTTTCTTGTAACGAAGTCGAGAATATATAAGACGATCCGTTTTATTTTTTGCTACCCGTTGGCCGTGTTTGTTACTTACACAATGATTTCGGGTTAATTTTCAAATTAAAATACCGTTTTATTTTAATGCTGGTTTTATTTGAAATTTGACTTTGAATTTGTCTTTCAAAAAACATTAAATTTTACAACAAAGAACGGTTGTTAAAACCGGTACTCATGGTAGGGAATCATTTATGTACTTGTCTAAATGGAAATTGTTCAATATTTCTGACTTGTTCACCACAATCACAAGTTCCATAGTACGACGTACGGTGTCGCGGATTAATTTATAGATATTGATGTCCTCTATGAAACTGTAGTACATCACTTAGCTCTATTGCCAATAATTTCTGTTTAATAAGTAACTTTTCACACGAGGTTATATTATTGATATTTTCATACGAACCCCTAATTTTATTGAAAATATTTTATAGGCCATGTTCATCAGAGTTAATATCTACAAATAAATCATGATAAGAAAATTTTTCAAATAGCCCAGTAGTTTCAGAGCCATTTCGGCTCAAACATACAAAAAATCTCTCCACTTTATAATATGAATGAAAGTGCCTGTGGAACAGCAAATTATAACAAAACTCATAGATATTGTTTTGGCAAATAAAACATTTGCTAGTAAAATGAATTTTGTGATGAAAATAGCTTTCCGTACCATATTTTCATCGACAAAAGTACGTGCACCAAATCCGCATCCACTCGAAAATAATGATGCAAAATGGGTGTTGGACGAACTCGGCTCAGTACCGCGAGTGGACTCCTATTTTACTATAAATTCCGCGTCCTTTAGCTGAAAATGTTGAGTTCTGAAATTACAATTTCTGCTTCAGAATTTGTAATTTAATCAGATGTTTGTTTCATGTTGAATATTTTTTTTTATGTTTTGACTTCTATAATGTTTTAAGAAACTTGAAAAATTTATAAATCTTAATTGATTTGTCTCTTAAAATAGAACTACGCTTACACAATCATACTCTCGCATTATAATACCCGGTGGCTGAGATAGCATGGATCCATAAATATGATATAAATTCACTTACTTCCAGTGAAAATGAATGTGTCTGCATCAGACGGGAATCGAACCCGAGTGTAGACTACTGCTATTAAAGTTATATAGTAAATAAGTGTGTGTTCTCTAAATATAATAATTTGTAACAGTCCGGAATCGAACACGAAACCCCTGTACTCATCAGATACCAATATTTCTAACTAAAATTAGATTTAGATAGTTAGATATCAATCATAAAGCCACGTCGTTCGTAGTCTTCGGCCGGCATAAAGGTTTTGTCACTTGGGTCGACCCCTAACCACGTCCATACGTGGTAGAGAATAATCTAGATGTAGAAGAAGATCATCATCATCTCAACCCATCACGGCCCACTATTGGGCATGGGTCTCTTCTCTGAATGAAAGGTGAAGGGCATAGTCCACCACGCTGGCCAAGTGCGGATTGGCAGACTTCACACATCTTTGAGTCTTGCAAACTCCCCGGCATGCAGGTATCCTCACGATGTTTTCCTTCACCGTTATGGCCAGTAAAATTTAAAAGCTTAAAAGGCACAAAACTCCGAAAACTCAGAAGTCGCCTTGGGATTTGAACCCGGACCCTCAGAGTAGGAGGCAGAATTCTTAACCACTAAGCTATAACCGCTTCAAGCTTGGAGGAGGCTACTAGGAGGGAACCGTGCTCAGTAGAGAACCATTGCGTATTTCACTTACGTACTTGGTTGAGACCAAGTTACTCCATGGTAAGATAATCTATGGCAGGTTTAGTCTAAGAACTAGTAGTATCTGTGAGAAGCCGCACAAAGGAGACGAGGAAGGAATACTTTGGCAGGGTATGAACTATAAACGACATGAATTGCTTTTCAATCCAATGGAATTTACTTTGAACATCGTCTTGTACCGAAAATGAACTTTACGTCGACTCTCGAAATTGATGTATAAAGACTAGGTATAATAAAATTTTATACATTATTTAAAACCGAATTTTGACCAGCGTCATCTAGCGTAAAATATTATAGTTTAATCCAACTGGCACCTAATCTACACTCAACCAATTCAATAACTAAATATCTATTACTTTTTTGATTTCGATCCGACTTGATGGTAAGTGTCGATGAAGTCTTCGATTGAAAATGACATTACATTAGCAGTTTAATCGAACTGGAACACCGACGCGACAACTTATTCCAATTATTTCACGGTACTCGTGATAAAGGATGAAAGCTGGCTGTTACTTGTCAATTACGTATTTTACTAAAATTTCAGAAAATTGCATTTCTTCTAAACTGATATCAAGGTTACTCCTATGGCCGATAAGCTAAGGATTGAAACAGCGTGTTAGAGTATGCACTAGGTCAGAGGTTGCCAAACTTTTTTGCCCCTTTCAAAATTTGATTGGTTTTAGTGGACCCACCTCTGCTTTTGCTATTTCTAATAAATTCCCAAACTTTGTCAAATATCTTAGTTTCAAAAGCTTTGGGGCATTTGTAAAGTCCCAATACGACAATTTTTCGACGGAATACGATTTGTAAAGTAATTGAAAACGTTTAATTGATAGTTTTTCTTACATGTTATTTCTTTCGATAAGTGCATCAACTGTATAATAAAGCCAACAGTTGCGAATCACTGTCGAAATGAGATAAATTGTCGTGAACCCCCACCTAAAAAATGTGAACCCCCATTTCTTTTTCACGTCTACGTTTACCCCCGCTGAGTCTCCCCCTGGAAGTCTATGTGGACTACTTTGGAAATCACTGCTCTAGGCCTTCTCAGTATTGTACATTTGTGGACCATTTATGGGTGCCAACTATTATAATCTTGTAGAAAAATATATTATTATATCTATTGGAAATTTTCAGCTTTAGTTCTAAATTCTGTCCCATATAACAATGATCAGATTTACAAATATATGAATCCAAAGCTCATTCAATAGTTAATAAGGATCTTACATAATCTTCCTCAGTTTTATGAATTTAATCCATCCCTTCCATAGACATTCCACCAATACAAACGTCTCGCTTTGCGGCTTCTTTTATCATGGGTACCGCGAAGGAAAGGAACAAGCTACCCACGTCAGTGTTCCCGGTTACAAAAAATAGCATACAAATGAAGATACGAAAAATTTGCTTGATCTTGTGGAAAAAATGTACCGCGAAACTATGACTATAAATGGTTAATGTGATTTATTTATATAATTATAAATTTATCTGTTTGACTGTCGGTCTGTTTTTCTATAAAATATGTCCCACATTTTATTCAAATTTATTCACGACTAAAACCTATTTTACTTTCCGTGAACGACCTAACGAGTTTTAATTGAGTGAATTTATGTTAAAGCAAGAGCTGAAAGTCGAGGAAACTAGAAATTGGTTGCAAACTGTCGCAGTGGGTCAACAGTTAAAGTAAACAGTCATAACGAACTATCTTCAAAATAAACTGGCGTTGAAGTGCTAGAGGTCAATTTTAACGAAGAGTTGAGAATTAAAAACATTAACAAATCTTGGAAATAAGTTGCAGCTATTCCAGAACATTCAGTTTCCTTTCAACTTTTCTGATTTTTTAGATATTTATGATATTTCAGAAGAGCTGAAAAGGAGCTGAATGTCCTGGTATGTACACGTTATTAGGCGAGAGGAAACTCATGTGAAGAGAAGATTGATATGAATGTGGAAGGAACGTGGACGGCCAATGAAAAGATTGAGTGAGAGATATATCAATAATAAGGGTGTTGAGATAACGGTTGGTAAGGAAGTATTTCTATACTTGGTCTCGATTGAGAACCATTGGTTTCAATTGTTTGTCAAACAGCAATTCGGAGGCTATCGGGCGGCGTAAAAACGTCCGACGCAATAGGTGGCCATTAACGTCACTAATCCGCACTGGAGCAGCGTGGTGGAGACTCTAGGCTTCTTTAGTAAGTAGAGAGAACAGGCTACAAATGACTGAACGGCAGTTATTTTATATACATATATGTCGTGAATAATCAAATAAAGTGCCAATAAAAAGTTACTTTGTGGTTAGGATTTCTTATATAATTACGTAGATGTCTCACCAGCTACTAAACTCCCATCAAATAATATTCTTATGGTCCTCATATAGTGTATTCTGTGACGGAGCAACGGGAATAAATACGTCCATTTACACGCAGTAAAAGCATATAAGAAAATAAAGCCTAACTTGTCTCAAGGACTTCTTTTTATCAGTAGTAAGGGACTACAAACAAGTAGTTATTGTGACATAACTGTAATAGTTAGACATATGATGTCGCGGATTTATTTGTAGATATTGATATCCTCTATAAGACTGTAGTACATAACTTAGCTCTATTGACAATAATTTCTATTGAAAAAGTATTCGTGTCACACGTTGGGTTATATTATCGAAATTTTCATACGGGCCTCTAATGTTTTAGTACATATTTTATAGCCTATATTTATCAGGGTTAATGTAGGATTCTAATGTGAATGAATTTTTCAAATCGGCCCAGTAGTTTCGAAGCCTATTAGCCTCAAACAAACAAACAATCTATTCTTTCTTCTTTGTAATATGTATTAAGTTTGTAATACAAAAAAATCTAAATTAAAAAAATATTAAAACCATCTCCACAAAAATTTAAAGATTAAATCAAAACATCCTTGGTTTACAATTTTTAGCGAAATTATGTGATTAAACATGTTAATATTTATGATACGCGTATATAAAAAAAATACACGTGTTATAATATGCGACAGAGCCATTACAAATGCATATGTTAATTACAAAAATGATGAATTTTGTTATTTTTATACTATAACATACTATGTATATAACATGTAAAACTTTACACCATATTCCCGCGTTAAATGAACACTAGCACAATTAATTACAGACGCCGAGCTCCGAAATCACTTCCTTTCGACTGGCGCGTTGCAGTTCAAAGAGACTATAGATGGAATTCCATAGAACGCGACAGACGATCTCCAACGACAACAGGACCTATGTACACTAGATTAGACCCAAACTAGATGCCTTATTTAACATATTTGACAACAGAAGTTTCAGTAAAAGTGTGAAGTAAAAGAAGTGGGGAGCAGAAATAATGTACCGTGATTGGTCGATTCAAAATTTCGCTATATCACACATATTGGTCGCTACATGGTGCGGTAAGCTTAAAACAATTTTCTTATTAATCTATATTATCTGGAATTTAGCATACAAAAACGTTTGTGGCGCAGCAGTCGTCAGCAGTTGTAAATATGGTTTGAAATGGGTCTCATACAATTATTCTATCTGCTGCGGAACCAAATGTGACTCATAAATTATGTTTTAGTCATAAATCATAAACCATACAAATTATGCTTACATAACATCATTTCGACATACGACTGAAAATTACTGCCGGAATCAGAGATGTACTGGAGTCGCTCTCTTATAATGAACTAGTTTCTGCCAGCACGGCTTCATTAGCTCACGATGTTCACGAAAAGTAACCTATTTGTTATTGCAGACTGTAATCTGTTTGAAATTTCATTCTGATTCATTCAGTAATTTTTGCGTGAAAGAGTAACTATCAACCATCCATCTTTCGTTCTATCCATACTCACAATTTTTTTCAATTACAATATTACTAGGATAGTGCAACGTCATCTGTATAGCGGCTAATATCTTCGCAGTCTGTCGCATATTGCATCCTGCGGAATCGCACCTTATGAAGGGCCGTCCTGTAATATCTATTTGCCAGTGTTATTTACTCTGCCGCTGACGACAGACAATTATCAACACGATATCGCTTTGGCGAAAACTTTGTTCATTAATATTTGATATTGGATTTTATCAATAGGTACCAAGTAATTGTGTATTTTGTTGTTCGGTACAGAAATTGTAACGTTATTGTTATATATTTTGTCAACGTTCACGGGTCCTAGATGGTAGTGGACTCGTTGTAGTATTTTGTGATGTAGCCACTCGGTAAATACCATCTTCGTAATATCGGTATAATATACAAATCGTGAGTACTCACGATACCGGGGTACCCCGGTGCGTTTGAAATGTGCAGTATCCACGACGAAGTTGATTTAAAAACCATTCTCGATTGATCAATTTTATACACTCCTTATAACATGTATGTATAAGGACCCTTTCTGAACAATCTCTACTATAATATTTTGGGCTTCTGTAATAAAATTTCAAGAAGTAGATACTTTTTTTTATATTTAATAAATTTGTGCTTCACCACAATCCCGGCTGGTAAGCAACGATGTGTTCTGAATGGTCCAAATTTAAAGGTTAACATCCCACAACTTTGTTACCTACGATTTTGTTCATAATGTTTTAATTTTTGTATCATAATTATATCTCAAATTGTAGATCACTGTAGTTTGTATTTGTAGGTTGTATTGTTGGATAAAAAAGGTTATGAAAAGGTAAAAGAATATATAATAAAAGAATAAATGATATATTATAAGAGCATACAGAAATATTTATGACAAACTAGCTATACCCGGTGCGCGTTGCTACGCAATAACGCATGAACCACATGTCCGATCGTTATAATTTTAATACCAAAACCTATTGCAGACCATTCTGAACAAAGTAACCACAGACATTAATACTCTATCTCCTACCATTTCAGACTCTAAAAAAGACAAACAAACATTCATTTTTATATATATAGGTAAACGAAACACCCGCAACCATTCTTTTGAACTACTACAGTGATAACAACATAAAACATTGCTAACATTTATCAATTATAAAATTCTTTCAGTGATATAAAACAGTATCATATTAAATATTTTGAACAGAAAGACTTGACAAGCTTTTAACTTCAATGGAATTCCCTTTTCTAAACTCAATGAATAGGTAACGACCGGGTTCGGCCGGAGTCGAAACAAAGTCCTATTTACAAGGAAGTGTCTTACTATGAATGGATAAACTGTCTTTTGACGGTTCTAGGTGATCGACCAAGTAGAGCAATTGCAGATGAGGTAAAACTACGAGTTTATAAACATCTTGAGCTTTCCGTACTTCGTTATCGGTCCCTTTAAAACCCTAATGGGTTTATCAGACGTAATCCTGCGGTACGCACCTCCTATTTTAAAAGATATGTGCGT
This sequence comes from Asbolis capucinus, assembly GCA_018249125.1. NCBI lineage: Eukaryota > Metazoa > Arthropoda > Insecta > Lepidoptera > Hesperiidae > Asbolis > Asbolis capucinus. The sequence continues at coordinate 12,141 of DWJZ01004764.1, forward strand.
ATCAATTCAATCAAGTTTAACGCTTGCTACGGGAAAGGAAAATATTGTGAGGAAATCTGCACTTCTGAAAGTTCTCTATTAAATTCTAAAAGGTGTGTGAATACCGCCAAACTGCACTTGGTTAGCGGTAGACTATGGCCTATACTCCTCACAATGTGAGTGAAAATCCGAGCCCAGTAGCAGGAAACTACTTTTCCAAAGGAATTAAAAGTATTAAAAAAATATTTTACTTTGTGAAACGTGCACCTTATAGATACTTGTTCTGTTTCGAAAAAGGTTACAAGACTTACATAAACTCATTTAAACATCTTTTTGCTTTGACAAAAGTTTACTTGGTTTCTTCAACCTTCTTATTTGTTGGAAGAATACCATCCAACTAAAGGACAAAACTATGACATACCGTTTGGACTTTGTACATTAAGTATTTTTTGGAAATTTTGATGCAGGGAGATTGTTGTTATTATATATGTAAAGACCAAAACATTTTTTTTGGATTTATTGTCTGTCTGTCTGTTCGTTCGAGACAGTCTGATTTAGATGAAACCTGGCATACTCATAATATAAAACCTGAGAATGGTCGTAGGATATGTTTTATCCCATTAAATGCCTTTGTTCCCGTGGAATAACAGGTTAAAATTAGTGTGGCAACTGTGAAACCATCGGACAACTCTTCTTCCGAGGCGAACCGAGGGAAATGTCTAGTACATATCTAAAAAAACAGAAATTAGTACATACTTAGGGTGTAAATTGACTATTGTCGATTAAAAATTCATTTAATAACTTCATTTTTATAGAAATTCGGACATTAGTGGTGAAAATTTATCAATATTAAAAGATCAATTTGATATGCCCAATTATTTGGTTATAACATTTAAACAAATTTCACATTTTAACATTGTAACTTAAAATGTATTAAAAAAGTGCAGAATTGTAACATTTACCATGATAATATACATTGTAACGTTTAACATTATTACATTTAAGATTGTAAAGTTTAACATTGTTGTCAGATGGTCTAAAATTGTATATTAATCAATATTTTTTCAAACTCATACATATTTAATTTAAATACGTAGTCATTTCCCTTACCTATTCAACTGCCTCGTCTCTCTTCACAGGAATTCGATACAAATGAGCTCTGATTAATAAGTCATCAAACTTCAGTGAGTAGTGAGTGGACTGTCGCTTATGTTGGGCAAAGTTTCTAGTAACTTCTAACTAATTCCGAAGTGGACATGTTCGAACTATATGCTCTCAGCATCCGAATGTCGACTCTCATTACACGCTGGATATATGACGAACACAGCACGCGTTGCTACGCATCAACTCATCAGCCATGTGTACGATCGACATCATTATGGTAACAAAACCTTTTATAGAGAGTTCTAAATGAATTTACTAAAGACTACCTTTTCAGAGTGTATAAAGGCAAACCAACAAACAAACATTGATTTTTATATATAGGTATTTAACATCAATTTTATGGCGTTTACCCAGGTCTCGTTGAATCTGGACACTTAAACAACAAAATATCGTTGAAGTCATAGATTTATGATATCACAAGACCACCCGTAAAACCAAATAAAAAACCCAGTTTCCTCTCAACAAATCCTCCTGTCTTCTTTCTCTTCTTATATACATTAAACTTAATATACATTAAATTCTTAATATACATTAAACATCTTTGAACACATCTGAAACGACATGAATTACATTGGACAGTAAATAAATGTCGCCGAATAACTATTACACTCTATTACTACCAAGAGAAAAAAAGACAAATAAATTTAGTTTTACAAGCACCGTTGTTGATGATAGTACTTAGCTCCTAAAGCTCGTACTGAGCCTGAATAATGAGTAAAATGCAATCTGTTCTGAGTGCTGAAAATGTTATTGTTTGAATAATTGGATACAGTGAAAAAAGGGTATTCTTTCACAAACCCTACGACCCGACGACGTCGAATACAGAACGTATTTTTCTGTTATCTATGCTATTGTATCTAAATATTGATGAAAGGAGCTAACATTTTGTAATAAATAATTTGTAACTTTTTTTGGGTTCTTTTTGTAAAGTTGAGGGCCTTAGACGGTTTCCTCTGAATTGATATACATATTTGTGAACCGATATAAATTAAACAAAAACTCAACTTTTCTCAAGCTTTCTTTCATATATCAGCTGGCTTTCTTTCATGTTTCATATATCACATATCAATTTCATTGGTTTTCTATACTAATATTATCGAAAGAAAAGATTTGATTGTTTGTTTGTTTGAAGTGAATAGACTCCGAAAGTTGAGCCAATTTGAATATTGTTGACAATAAAGCAAAGTGATGTACTACAGTTTTATAAAATGCATCAATATCTGAATATAGATCACCTGCAGCAATATACAATATCTAACTGTTACAGTTATGACACAATAACTACTTTGTTCTGGTAACTGGTTCTTCCGAAGCCAAGCGAGGGCATCTATCCATCCATACCTCGTGGATATCCCTTCGGTAAAGACACTACGCTTCACCTCGTCCTTTGTATGGCGTACCGCGAAGGTTTGGAATAAGTTGCCAGCGTCTGTATTACCACTCAATTATAATGTGACACCTACATTATAATTCAAGACAAGAGTGAATAGGCTTCTTCTAAGTTAATGCGTTTTACCATCTAAGACTACATCGCCACTTAGCATCAGGTGGGATTGTAGTCAAGCAGTAACTTATAATACGTAAGAAAATTGTAATAAAAATGTATGTAGATTCCTTTAAAAGAATTATTTTCTATTT
>DWJZ01004765.1:0-14918 GCA_018249125.1 Asbolis capucinus
ATCAACGAGAATTAAAAAGTATTTACGTCCATATTCAAATATATCCGACCCTAATTTTATCCACGGAATATCTGGCACTGCGTGCGGTACCATAGGCTCACGCGGCGGACGCGGGGCGTTCTGCGCGCAAGTAGTGCACGCGCGCACCATGCGCTCGACGTCACGCGACATGCCGCACCAGAACATAACCTCGTACCCTCGTAACTAATAGTACACTTATAACAAATACCAAAAGCTCTTAGATGACTAAGTCACTACTTAGAAGGTCAAATACCATGTCAAAACATAAATAATACAAAATAAAAAAGAATTATGATACAAAAATTGAGCAAATATATAAACACTTTACATAGCTACTCTAAAACCTTACGTAGATTCGATTAAGAATAAATAATGCCAAAATCTAATTAAAAATTGGTCCTTTAATTCAAAATGTTGCTCGCCTCTGTTACAAACAATATAAGCCACCATACCCTCGCAAACGTTCCCAACTTTTATTAAAAGCTCCCTTTAACAATCCGCACAACGAATTGATATTTTCTATTTTACTTGCAAATATCAACTTTATGTTATAAACTGTTAACTGCAAAATAATAATGCAAAGAGAAGAGTGCATAGAGATTGAAGAGTTATTTAGTTCTGTAACAAAGGTTAATGTGACTTTACTGATAAGTTAACCATTCGTGCACTATTGGTTTTTAAGTATAAATTTCTGTATTTTAAAATAAGTTTTTTCTATTTTTTTATTTACATGTAAGTTAATGCTTGACTATAATATCTTTGGACAACTCACACACGGACATTTGACCCCGAACTAAGCGTTAGCTTGTACTATGGTCATCAGAGAACTGATACACAGACATATACATATAGTTTTAATTACATACATGAATAGATATTTCTATTACACACCCAAACACATAGAACAAACATTCCTGCTCATCACAGAAAAGTCTGACCTAGGTGGGAATCGAACCCACGGCCTTCCGTGTCAGGTTCACTAACCACTAGACCAACTGGCCTGTCGAATAATCCTATCTGATGGTAAGTGGTGATGTAGTCTTAGATGGTAAAGCGCAGTTCCTTAAGAAACCTATTCATTCTTGTCTTAAAGACATTTCAATACTTTAAGAATAACAACAAAAAACATTATTCAAAAAGATGACTTGCTATGGATAGTAAGTCTAATAGATTAGGTCGCTCGAAAATTTCTTTTTGACAAGGAAGTACTAAATATTAATACAATATTGGTTATATCAAAATTAATCTCAATCAGAAAATCAATTCACAAAAAAAATCATCAAAATAATATAAAATTGTTAAAACAATTTTATAGATAATTATAAAAACATTTTTATAGATAATAATTTTACCAACGATAATTTTATACACAATTTTAAAAACATTTTTATAGGTAATAATTTTACCAACGACAATTTTATACACAATTTTAAAAACATTTTTATAGATAATCATTTTACCAACAACAATTTTATACACAATTTTATAATCATTTTTATAGATAATCATTTTACCAACGACAATTTTATACACAATTTTAAAACATTTTTATAGATAACCATTTTACTAAGGAAGGTAAAATGATTGACTGAGTCACTCAACAGAAAATCTTGATCTAGTAAATCAGTATCCTCATTACGAACAGAGGACTATGAAATTTAGTACAGTTAAAGTTGCCGCGGACAAGGATTGCAAATAGTATTCAGTTATATATAGTTGTAATTATAAATAAAATATTAGTATATAGCAGTAATCATATCAAATAATTTTAACCAAAAACGCGGTAAAAATATATTGAATAATTTATTAAAAACATTACATTTTACCATGCATTTGACACTCATTGATATTTAGCAAATTTATTACTGTCAATAACAATTTATTTTTAAATTAAAGTCCGGTTGAATTTCAACAAGCCGGATGTCCAGTATATTTTAAAATGTATCACTAAACACGTTCAAAACCTCGTAAGTGAAATGGAGCTTGGAGCTCTTTCGTGTAATAAATTTTGCGTCGGCGGATACCAGTTACAACAGCAGTTAAAGACTATGGGATTACAGACACTATGTTAGTTTTATGGTTCAACTTTACGACGTCCGAGCTGTTATTAAAAGTAGCTTTTTACATACATATATGTATATTTGTTTAAATATTTAAAAGAACGAAGTTACGCTTCAGACTACATATTCCGAACTACTTAGTGCTTAGGAATGTAGAAAGAATTCTTTAAATTGTCATATCTGTTTTACAAGTTTTCATATAACGTATTGTGTATGTTAGTATAATAGTTTGTTGGTTTGCTTGGGTCAAATCTTGTAAGATTAATTAGAACCACTTTCCTCTTACACTACGGAGCCGAAACTTGGCAGAAATCTTCCGTCCTGATGACAATGTATTTTTAGCAAAGGGGAAATCTCCCGCCAGGCGAGTTTTTATGCCTGGGGAGCGGCCGAGCTCCAACAGTTGTTTGTCGGAACTTGTATATATGCTAACGATACAGAAAACTCTGATAGCGTGATTCAGGTTTCGTTGTGACGTCAATGTATGACGTATTGTGCGATGTCACATTAATATGATAATTGTAACCTGATACTACATACGCTCAGAATTGGCATCAGAACTCCTCAACAATACCGTTATGTAATTTAACGTGTTTCTTCATTCATCATCTTCTTCATAGCTCTGTAATTAATATTTGTGTTTTTAAATATTTTAAAAGGCCAATTTTAAACTGACTTTGAAAATACTAATACAAAGTTAGTACCAGACATATAAATAATAAATAAATAAAATGATAAATTCTTCAAATTGAATAAACCGTTTCTAAAATTAATATGGCCAAACTACTGACACATAGATAAAAATGCTAATTAACATAAAAAAACATTGTATTATAATAGCCAATCTATGACCTACACATCATAAAATTTTAATAGAAACAGACAAAAAGGGTGCAAAAAGAACTCTCCTTCAGGGCCGTTGTCGCATTGGTGACCCCTCCAGTGTTGCCCATGACCTTAGGCGACCGTGACCACCTACTATAACGTGGCTCGTATGCTTATTTGTCAGCCCTTAAGGCTATAAAAAAACATCTACAGACTCTACTGGACAGATTTAAATGATACCTTGCATAGTCGTAGTTTAAAACCCAGGAAATGGCTTAGTTCCCACAGGATATCAGTATATAATAAGTATGATAAATCCGAATACAATAGACCAATTTAAATGAGATTTAGCATGTTGGTGGCTTATGTAAGGATAACAGTTATAGGATACTTTTGATCCCACAAAACTGCTTTCTCCCCGTGGGATAATAGGTTAAATTTAGTATGGAAACACTGAAACAACTGGACAACTCTTCTTGCGAAGCGAAAAAAGGATAATTTCTAGTTTAGTTAATAAAAACAATATTTTAAATATTCATTGTTTAATGCCCATCTGCTGCGTCAGCCTCTCTTAACTATTTGGGTTTTATTCCTTATGAAAGAACGGTACTTTCTCCATAATATCTTTCGAGGCGACGACATCAAATGAATCAACTTGTAATTCGCTAAAAATAAGCTTAGTGAAATGAAATGAATATTAAAATATTATATTACAATTATTCATTACAGAACATTGCAGAAGTAGTTAACATGTTTTAAAGTAATATTGTTTTAAAGTTTCGTATTAAATTCTGAATCTTTATAGTTTTGCCTTGTCTATCTCTTGGCGTGTTCACAGGTTAGCACAAAGGCCTTTAGTAGTAGAAATCTGTTATTTGGCATAGGTATAGGTAAACACAAAAGAAATATATTCACATCCTCACACTTATTCATATTCAAAACATCTTAAAGCGAGTAATCCAGTCGGACTTTTGGCACGTCTCCGTAAGAAAACACTTTGAAAAGATGAAGAATGACGAAGAAATGTCGAATAATAACAAGGTATAACTTTTAAATTCGTCATATAGTGAAAGTAAGAAGGAAATTCCAAAACCGTGTAAGTACGAAACTCGTCCCGGTTAACCCTACAACGACAAACACAAAATAAAACCCGTCACTCAAGATTTACTCGCGGCTTATAAGATTGTTTTCCTTACGGGAAAAATCAGAGAAAAACAACATATTGCCTCCGCGTTATTGACACGTGATTTATGAAATCCACTGGGGCTGTTTGTTAGAAACCACGCGGGAACGGTGTTATGTATATTCAGGCTATTTACATGTTACAGCGAAGTTTTGTACGGTTCTGTGAAAAAATCCTTTTAAGATATTTCGCGTCATTTCCTATTAAGAACAATTCATCTCCGTGTAGAGAAATTTTAATCAGACCGTTGGGATTTAAATTGTTTTTTTATACACTTATTTAATTATTTTGCCCTATACAAAAGAAATGTGAAACACGAACGCGGACTTAGTGCTAAAAGCATTCTCTGTCCGTCTACTGTTATAACAGACTTTTGTTGTAAGCAATCGAAAAATTGAAGCAACAGCGCGCAGCGTGGGTGGCAGTGGGAAAAAAACAAAGCCATTGGTCCCAGTTTTTAATGTTGAATAGAAATCGTTAAGCCATGTCGGAGGCCTTTGAGTGGTATAAAAACTTCCGTGGGTTGGCCACTAACTCCTTGAGAGCCTCGTTTCAGTTCTTCGAGTATGGATTTGTTGGTCCTATGCGCTGTCCTTGGGATGTGTAGTAGTTTCCACCAGCACCATATCTCACACGCGTTTTCGTTCCGCAGCCTTGAGCGTCAATGTTTCTGCTCCGTATAAGGATATGAAGACCAGTCTAGTGTTGACAAGTTTAATTTCTTGTTTTTGGTTATGTTACGATCCTTCCATATTGTACCTAGCTGAGACAAGGCACTTTTGGACATCTTTATGCGCCTGTGTATTTTTTCTTCGCTTGAACCGGTGTTGTTAATGGTGGAGACTTACTCAGTATTGGCCCAAAGCTTTGACGCTAGGTCCACTGATGTCAAATCATTTTTAACCCAAATACGAAACAAATTTAAAATCTGGTTTTATACTCGTCTCATCGTGGACTGTGTACATTGTGCTAAGCTACAGGTACTTACGATATATGTTTTTCGCGCCAAAACGATGAGCTGAGCTTAAAACCATTTCACACGCGATGCCTTTTTCGGCACGAAAAACATATACCGTGAGTACCCGTCACATAAAATAATGGAGCTACAATGAAAAAACTCAAACGACTCGAATAAAAATAAACACAGATTCTAACTAAAATAAACTGCGAACATAAACAACGAACGTTCTCAAAATAAGTCCTTTATCATTAATAAAACAAAATTAAACGAATTGTAAACCTGTTCGCAGCTACACTTACAGCGTTAACCCTAAATTATTCATAAGCAAGTAAAGATTTACGCGCGACTGAATAAATGTTTAAGGTCCCTAAGGTGCTTTAAAGCAAAACATACTTCTCTGAGGCAGTTTATCTCAGTTATGTACTACATTAACATGACACGAAGTGTACTTTAGTGTGAATGGGAAACGCTGGTTTAAAAATTATGTTTATCCGTTGGAATTATACATCATTACATCTTATTAGTGTCATTGCAACTAATCAGTGTCATTGCAACTTATTGGTGTTATTGCAACTTATTCGTGTCGTTGCAACTTATTAGTGTTATTGCAACTTATTCGTGTCATTGCAACTTATTAGTGTTATTGCAACTTATTCGTGTCATTGCAACTTATTGGTGTTATTGCAACTTATTCGTGTCATTGCAACTTATTGGTGTTATTGCAACTTATTCGTGTCATTGCAACTTATTCGTGTCATTGCAACTTATTAGTGTCATTACAACTTATTAGTGTCATTGCAACATTTTGGTGTTATTGCAACTTATTAGTGTCATTGCAACATTTTGGTGTTATTGCAACTTATTAGTGTCATTGCAACTTATTGGTGTTGTTGCAACTTATTCGTGTCATTGCAACTTATTAGTATCATTACAACTTATTAGTGTCATTGCAACTTATTGGTGTTATTGCAACTTTGATCGACACAAACTGCCGGGCTATGAAATCTTAAAGGTTATTATTTATTAAAATTAATTATAATTATAATTAAAATTAATTATAAATAGGGTAATTGAAAACATATGTATATGGGTAATTATTATCACGATTTTCTGTGTCACTGATAGCACATGGAACTGAATTGGTAGTGTAGTGTTCAACAACATGTAACTTAACCAGAGAACAAATGTTTATCTGCCCTGCCATCATATTCTATCTTAAGCATTGTCACTTGCAACTAGGCACCGTCCTTGCTCTCCTAGATCCACAACTGTACTTGGAAGTAAACTACGAAACCCAATAATATTCTCTAAGCCCAAAATACCAAATAACTCACTGGAATTCACTGGAATTAATTTATAATACGTGACACGAAACGCAACAAAGTTTCGAGTGGCGCGCTGACGCCGCTGACACTTCCAATAATATGGCTCAGCGGTCGCGGGTTCGAGTCCACTTAGCATGACAAATTGCATGTCTGGATAACGTATTTTTGGGAGATGAATATCCACGTACGATCCGACTCCTACTTGATAAATTGCTGTCCGTCGTTCGGTGTGACGCTTAATCATTTTTTTAGACGCATAAGGTGGCCATGATTAGCGGGAAATTCGGGACTCATGGAATATGTGTGTCTGTGATGTTAACTGATACAAGATTGGTCAGGGATATGTTTTGTTACATCAAATAATGACCATAACTGGAGGTAATGCAGTGCTCTAGATATAAGTGACGCTATTGAAGTTTTATACAGTTCTTTTATACACTAACATATGATTCTTAATAACGTGCCACTGATTTGCTGTCATTATTATTAATAAAGCATTGACGAAAAAAAATGGGTTTAGCTATTGAATCAACTAGCTTTTAAAATACAATCATTTTAGTAATTGTCATCGACATATACACGAAAAATTCAATGATAATAATTTGTATTATGAAGAGGAAAGTTTCGTTTGTTTATTTTTTGTGTGTAATGGAGAATTAATGAATATATTACTGGAAAAGTCTTTAGGCAAATTTTCATCTTAAAAGTGACAGAGACTATAAGCTTAAATAAAATGATTTTTTTTCTGGTAATCGAGTTTAAAAGGGATTTCATGCAAGCACTTCATCGAAGGAAATCGTAAGCAGATATTAATACAAGACACAAAAGTGAGATATATAGTTTTTATAACATTTTATTTTTACGCACATTGTCCCAATATAAACGTGTGTATTGGTAACCCTACAGAAACAAAAATGCCTCATAACCCTCGCTGTCCAAAACGGTTAGTTTCTGATGTACCAAATGAGATTTTCCTTAAGTCTGATGTTCAGGTAAATAAAAAAATATTGCACTTTATACTGTGTGACTTTCACATGACTTAAAATAAACGCCTTATTTAATAATAAAGTAACCTGAATCTGTCGTTTAATATTAAGATGAATATTTTTTACATAATATACTCATCACTACTCAATCGTATATTTAATTAGTGGTCCAGTATAATTAGAGTTACTTGTGACAGTTTTTAATGAGCTTCTGTGGCTAATGGTTGTCGCCAGTCGTTTTACGAATATTTCGTGAAAATCAATCAAAAAGAAGGTAGCGTATTTCAATTCACCAGAATCAAATCATATAGTTATCTATACCAATATTATAAAGGGGAAAGATTTGATTTTTTGAGAAAAATAGGCTTCGAGAGTATTGGGCCCATTTGAAAAATTATTTTACCAATAGAATCTTGCTATAACCCTGATGAGGCTATTAAGTATTTTTAAAAACGTTGGGGTGCTTAAATAACTTCGATAATGTAACCAAACGGGTGAAAAAAATACCTAACAAAACTAATATCGCGTACGCTGCGGAAACGATTGACAATAGAGCCTAGTGATGTACTACAGTCTTATAGAAGACATCACTATCTACAAATAAGTGCGCAACACCACATGGCTAAATATTACAGTTACGTCACAATAACTACTTTTTACGGGTAACTGTTTTTTCCGAAGCGAAGAGAGGACAGTTTGTAGTAAATTTGAATTAATGTTAATCTTTAAGATATTTCGGTTAAGATAAATTTATGGATGGGCTGGGACCGACTAGTCAATGGGCCAACGCCTGGTAGTTTAGCGGTCACCCACCCACATACCACACCCGGAGTAACTTTCGATCGACACTGGCCGACTTATCCTCTGTAACCTCCCTAGGGGGAGATTTATGAAATTCCTGCTCAATTAAATCCTCTTGCAAGCTACACGGGTGGCATGTCGCTTAGGAATCTTGTGATAACGCATGACTGCCTGTCTCCCTTGTAAACATTAGATTTACACTTGCACTCTAGTTATGCGGTCATTTTATAGAATGGAGTAACCCGTTGCTATTTGTAATGGCTTCCTTTCCAATGGATGTCGACGGGACCCAATTCATAAGAGTTCGCTGTCAATCTGTTCGTCTGTTACAGCGTTATATTATGAATAACCAAGCACACACATATACGAGCATACTCTTCTGTTTAGGTTAAGATAAATTTAATTAGGCTATAAATTAATGTTACAAGTTTAAAGCCTCCCGGGCCACAGCTAGCGCTTTTCTAGGAGTCAGTGTTCTGTGTAGAAATGTAACTAGAAATTTATGGTGAATAAAGTTTATTATTATAATTGATAATACAAGTTGTACGTAAGATAAACCACCATTCGGGTGGGGAGCCCGTGGCATTTTGCCAGTCCTGCCACCATATAATTACGCCACCACATACATATATCACGATGATGACGTGGGAACAGAACGTGTACTATCTCGTACTTATTTAATAGGTGACCCAAAATATCTTGTTTACGTACTAACGTGCTTGTAGTAGAGATTAATAACATTAATTCCCGCCTATTACAACTATTTCATCTGCCATCAAAACGTTCAGTTTATAGCTCCTTACATCGCACTAGTGAGGTACTAGGTGCGTATATCGATAAAGAACGATCAACGAACAACAAATTAATGTGGGAATTAAATTTATTATAAAATACGGATTAAAGAAATAAATGAAAGGATAGACTGTTTAAGGACATGACGAAAAGGAGGAAATAAATTTTTGAAATGCTGTTTGAGTAATTCTTGACATGGTATTTTGAACGTTTTTAAAGAGGGATTACATCGGGGGTTGTCAAGAATTCTTTAATTATACAGAGCAAATGATGAATGAGTTTTGATATAAACTACTGAAATAGATAAATATTAATATAGTATTATTATCAGAATTTTATTGAGGAAAACTTCGATCCCTTTGGCTTATCTATTGGGTTAAATAAGAGGAGTATGTGACAGAAAATTACAGAAACAATGGATGGATCTTAAGCTCCAAATTGAAAATTTCTATAAGCTTTCACTTTATCAACACCGGCATTTATTTTCCTATTAAATATAATTTGATAAACGGATTAAAAATAAATTGGGAGTGTAGGTATTAATTGAAAACGATAGACTTATTTATCGATAAACCGATGCACTGGCCATCACTAGCACCGTATCACTAGGCTCGTAAAGTCGGTTCATTATTTGTAAATTTAACGATGATTGCTCTACACCAGTTACACGTGAGATACCAGTTTTAATAGCGGAAGGTTGAACACCCAAAGTGTTCTAACGCGCGAAGAAAGCCTTTCGTTCTTTATTCTGTTACTCGTTTTTGAAAGCACCTCGTCATTTTTGCGTTAATAAGTATGATCATTAGAGAATGGTATTTACTTTGAAATGACATTGAGCTGTACAGTTATGGAATATCATGATGTGTAAAAACTGATATCTTACCTTGTAAAAAGCAACATACAACATGTATATTACTTGAAAACAACGATTCAGTTATAATTTGAAATGATTTTTTGTAACGAAAACATAAAATATTATTTTTAATAAAAAAAAAAAATGATCAACAGTCGATACGAGTGAAGCATTTTTTATTGCAATCTGTTATTTTGATTAAAGCGAGGAAGAACAGAGCCAATAAACTAGTAATATTTAACTAAAAATCCTTTTGGCTTAAAAGATTTCAAAATCCGATGAAAAATTGCGTAAATAACAATACAGTCCAAAGACCTTTAAAGTATAAAAAAATATTAAACTTAAATTTAATTATGTGCGCTTCCCTGGCTTCCTGTCAAGCGTTAACATCCCATATCATGCAATTACTCCCGAAGATTGATGGAAAGTATGAGTACCGATGTTATACATCAATGATCATGCACAAGTTCATAGGTACTTGGGGTTATAAATTATGCAAATAACATCCTCAACATGGGAATATCTATTTTTCTGTCACATAAATGCCTGTCCAGCTGGAAAAACTATAGGTATAAAAAGCTTTAAAAAACTATTAATTAAAAAAGACTACAATTTTGATAATTTTTTTTATTAAAAGATTAAAGAGTATATAATTTGTTTAAAAGTCGTTTACTTTGCTGCACAGATAAAAATTATATTTGTGAGTTTGCCAATTTCTTACACAAAATATTCCATATATTACTGACATTGAAAAAGCAAACAAAACATGTAGTGAAAGCCAAAACAAAACTGAAATGCAAACAAGGGGCCGTGAAACCGTAACTCTCTAGTCACCATTATGTGAAAACTTGTGTAATAATTCTCGAACACTTTCTCACACGACAATATTTATCATCCCATTATCATCTTCAGGGTCTCTCGACTCCGATTTTTAACGTTATTACCCATTCGGTCCTTGCATCGTGTAAGCTATTTTATTCTGTGGCCGGACATATTTTTGAAACAGTGTTACTCTGCACGGGTGCACTTAATGTTCGATTAAAAAAAATAGCGGCCATCTTGTGAATTTGCGCGCCACTTTGGACTGTCATTTTATTTTTTCTTTTGAACAAAGTCGTAAATTACTTCGAGTTCAATGGAGTCGTTGTATACTATTACTTTGTTAGCTGTGTTATTATGTTGTGTGGTTGCAGAGGAAACAATGGAAAAAAGTAACATAGAACCAAGAGGCAAGGGAAAATACGCTTTACTCAGTAAGTTTTAATTTATAATCATTAAAAAAAACTGTCAAACAAGTTTACAGGCTAACAAAATAATCTTTACTAACTTTCATGACCGAGGAACAAACATTTATATTCGTACTTTACAGGCATTCCTTGTCAATAACTTTACGATAGTTTCACTAATTTAAAGCAAATTTTGAGGTTATAGTGATTTAATTAGTTATTATAATTTTCTGTCAATATAAACGAGACAGTTTGTGGGATGGATAAATGGATGTTTGTTACTCTATCACACAAAAAGTACTGAACGGTTCCGAATGAAATTTGGCACAGAGAGAGGCTATAGTTTGAAATAACACATTGACTACTTTTTATCAAGATAACTTGCCGGCATACCCGCAGGCACACTTATTTACCATAAAGAGGTGTTTCTTTTTTGGGGTCCCTGTTTAATTTTTCACTTTATTTTCATTATTTATTTTCACGGCAGGTACAGTAATACGCATTCTGTGAAAATATCAAGCGCTTGCCTATTTCGGTTAAAAAGATAAGCCGAAAAATGTAAAAAAAGGATTTTACTCTGTAATTTTTTGCTATAATAAGCATTTTTATATTGTTTTTTTTAATATTTTACTTATTTTAATTTGTTCAACCTTAAAACATATGTAAGTATCTCAACCTATTTTAATTGTAGACAGTAAGACTTTAATTTTTGCGTTAACAAGTGGTGTGGTATTCTTGCATGGACTGATACTATAAAACGAAACTGTTGTCAAAGTCAAAATGTTTTATTTCATCATTGGAACATTGAGCTCACTTAATGAAAGTCAGATTACATATACAATATTCATACATTCTTATTAAGATACCTTAAAATTGGTTAAGGATTTAAAATCCATAACCAATTCCGCGGCATTGCCTAAATTCTCGTTAGACAATTCCTGTTTACGAGTAATCGGTTTTGCTAGAATATTAGAATATTGCTTAGTCTAAGTAACCTAGTGTAGGATAGAAGAAAAAAAGCCGATAAAAAAAAACTTCTGGTACTTTGTTTAAACAAAAGAGGTCCTACAATATGAATGTACAGGTTGTCTTAAAATGACTACAAATGCGAGACAACAATCGCGTGCGCAACAAATAAATTAAAACAATAATGTACGATATTTTGGAAGTACCTATGAATCATTTTCTCACTCCCAGCACTCAGCTGTGCAGGTTTTCAATTCAATATCATTTTTTCCTATTAAATACCATCATTGGCGAAGATTACAAGATTAAATTACTTTGCAAGATGAAAGTTTGAACCTTTCAAATGCTAAATGGTCGCGTGGAATAATAGGATCGTCCCTCTGCAAATAGGATCACGGCCGTAACGCTCGCGGCGGTAAAGGCCGATGCTTATCTAACAACTCGGCGCCCGCACCGCCTCGCCTCGTCTCGGTTGACATGTTGTATAGAGCTGTAGCAAGTGGGTAATTTACTCAGCTCGTCCCTACAATGTGTAGGGATTTCTCGGTTTTTCCCAAAGAAGTATAATTTCAGCGAAAATAATAGCAGTCTGTGTTTTTGGAACAGAGTTAAATTCCAGAACAAACCATAGACACGTATTATAGAAAACGCAGACACTTAAATATGTTTCTCATACATAAAAAAATATTTAATTTGTCTAACACTACGTTTATTACATGGCGTTCGGTTGGCCGAGGGAAAACTAGTTGAGCCACAAATTCGATTTGACTGGTATCATATTGTAGGTGTAGAGACACGTGTGTAGAGAGATTTAAAGTCATCACTGCCTCGTCTCACTGGCGCAAGGTGAGGCAGTGCGGTGCGGGTACCGAGGCATTAGATGAGCACGGACCTTAACCCTCGCGAGTGTAATTACACGTGATGCCGTAATGTTACTGAAACGTTTTCTTAATCTTCTCGTTTATAGAAAAATATCTTTTGTTGTTATTTTTCGTTGATTGCGTTTCCTTAAATGGCTTTCTTCGGTTCGTTTATTTTTAAATGTTAATTGATTCGCTTTTGTTTTGAGCTTTATTAGAAATAACCGACAAACGATTAAACGGGCTGCTCGAAGACATCTCCTACCTTTGTCGGCCATTGAAAAGTAAGTCTCTCAAGCCCCCAGTCCAAGAAAACATTGTCGTTTGATTGCTGATTTTACCAAAGGGGTGGAATCTAGCCAAACCCACCAAGTACGCTAAGCTTACTATTCTATAAGGCAAAGGACTTCAAAATAATGCACCGTGATTGGTTTATTAATAATTATGTCACATCAAGAATCACTATGATGTCTCACATCGAATGCTCTAAGGTTTTGACACAAATACGAGTAGTTTGCTCTGGATGCGGGTATAGACCGGCGTCTGATCAATCAAGTGGGCGCAGCCAGTTTGATGAGTGACCATTAGTGGCAAAATTACATGAGCGCTTACGTACTTCGGAGGGCACGTAAAGCTGTCTTGCTCGGCTAGATAGTAGTCGTTAAGGGTATCGAAAGCATTTGGGTGGTGTTGCAATTTTCGACATTTTCGTTGGCTAACTCCTCCGCCAATCTTCACTAGAGCTGCGTGGTGGAGAATCCTCTAGGCCTCTTCAGTGTTCATAACCCGTGTTCAGTAGAGGGCCATGAAAACATTGAAGCCAGACGCGAAGTTTAATAGGTTATAGCAAAAAAAGCGTTATGAGTTGTAACGCAATCTCGTTCACAAAGAACATTACACGTACTTCTAATAAAACCGTTAAAATATAACGTATTCTAGATTTTTATTTCTATCGCAATATTCCCTCGATCAGGAATATAGAAGAAGTGTTGTATTTTTCTATTTGAGGGAATATTAAACGAAGCGGGAAACCTTCGAGTGCTTCCAAAGATAAGTGCAAATAAAAGAACAGAACTTGAACAGACAATACAAAATGTGAACGCGAGGGCATTATGTTTTAGTGTAGTTCAAATTGTTGGAGTCTATGATGCTTTCTGTGAGTACCAACCATTTTTGTTTCATTTTTATCATACTTTTATGTCATTGGTAGGCAAACTAACAGAAGTGTGGCGATAAGTCACTGCCGACCATAGACAAAAACAAGATTTATCAAAAATATTTAAAAACACAAACTTTAATTATAGCTCCATAATACAAAGAAGCGGTGACGGCTTAGTAGTTAAGAATTTGGCCTCCTACCCGGGGGTCCGGACCCCCCGAATGTCCGAATCCCAGTGTGAGTGTTCAAAGATATATTTTTTTTTTTACTTTATATCACTTGCCATATGTTTCTTGGTTTTGCCCACAGCCTCGCCCGGATGGTATGATAGGTTCTTCCTAACAATCTACTTCTGCACCAAGTTTCAATCAAGAACGTTCAACACTTTTTGCGTGAAAGAGTTACGAACATCAATCCATTTATCCTCACAAACTTTAACATTAACACTAGTTTCCGCTCACAGTTTCCCCCGCATTGTAGGTACGATGATAAATAGCCTTGTGTTATTCTAGACTTTAATCTACCTTTGTGCTAAATGTCATTCAGATCGGTTCAGTATTTTTCGCGTAAAGGATTTGGCAAAGGGGAGATCTCCCGCCAGGCGAAGTGTGATGCCTGGGGAGCGAAGGATTGGAATAAGTTGTCAGCGTCTGTGTTTCCGCTCAAGTATGTGTCTTCAAGACAAGAGTCGCTTCTTCTAAGTTTACCATCTAAGACTAAATCGCCACTTACTATCAGGTGGGAATGAGGTCAAGGTTTAACGTATAATATTTGACAGGCCGGTTGGTCTAGTGGTTAGTGAGCCTGACTACTACACCAGAGTTCGTGGGTTCGATTCCCACCCAGGTCAAACTTTTCTGTGAAGAACAGGAATGTTTGTTATGTGTGTTTGGGTGTAAA
>DWJZ01004766.1:0-14915 GCA_018249125.1 Asbolis capucinus
TTTTAATTGTATACATAATCTAGAAATATTTTTTTAGGTAGTACCAAATAATTTTAAGAGTGGGAGTTATTTAAGAGACATACCTATTATCTCTTTGATTAATGCCGACTTCAAATGACCTTGACAAGTAATACAATGAAAACATCATTGTCAACGCTGTCGTAGCCAGTTAAGAATAACTCCAGGTTATGCTCAAAGTTATATACAACTATGTGACAAGTAACTTTCGAATAAAAAATATCATCAAAATCGATACTCCCAATAAAACGTTAATGATGACCTTAATGAAAAATACAAAAAAAACTGCTAACTTAAAAAGTACTCGTCAGATGGCGCTTAAATTACATAAAAATACAGAATAAGTATTAGGCTTCGATCAAAAGAAGAATAATCAAAATCCGTACTCAATAAAAAGTTTTAAAGGCTTTATATGCAACAAGTTTTTTACAATATTTAAAAACACAAGCTTTAATTATGGATCCCTAATAGATTCAAAGAAACACAAAATTTCATAAGCGTAAAGCACAAGTTAAATAAAAACTTGTAATAATAAAAAAAAGTTTGTAAAAAAAGAACTGTGTTCACAATGTTTTTTGCTAGCCTTATTAGTGGCATCTATGTGATAGTTACAGAACTCAGTTGTCGTACAGAACACACATCGCAAAACTAGTAAACATTATATGTCATAGATGGCGCGGTTACCGTATTTAATAGTACTGGAATGTTTTTAGATCCTCGTAATCACCCAAAATTTAAAATCGTTCAGGATTCACTTTTCGAAACGAGGCACATTTATAGGTAATTTTATTGTGGATTTTTTGATAACTAACGTAATACCGTGCACTAGGGGATGATTTTGACATGTCAGGAAGCGATTGTGAGCGCCCCTAATAGGTTATGGTGGAACTATAGATGTTCGTGTTGAGTGAAGCTTCAACGCAGAATTCCATAAAATACTAATCCCAGATTGTAAGCTTGGGCCTCTCCCCGTAAAATGACCCAGAAATGCTACTAGTGGGCCGTCAATGGGTTGAAAGCAGGAATAAAGTGGGTGAAAAATCAATTTACTCCCCGATCCACTTCCTACTAGGACAGTATGGTCATGCGTCGCCAATGTCCTTGATAAAGATTTGCGTGATTGATTTGATGAGACCATTTAACGTCAAGTTATAACGGCACTATGGCTTAATTGTTATTTTGCCAACTGACATGTTTGATTCCTGATGCAGGCATGTGTGTGACAGAATGTATGTGTGTAATGTTTTGTTACCCGACAGCGTTAGAGGGAGAAGGTTTTTGAGCTTATATGTGTATGTATGTGCATTTGTACGTACATTCACATCTTCGAGCGGGTCCCTACAGCCCAAACGGCTTTGGAAACACGGAGTTTGCCATATGAGATGTCGTTGAATTCGTCAGAATTGTAGTAGTCACATAGCCTACATCAAAAATTCAAAATGGCGCCCGCAACTTACAAACATTTCAACAAAATATTTTGCAGACGATTAAAAAAATACACACGTGATTGTTCAGGTTTCCACTTCAGTCATCACATCCGGAGTGCCACTTTGTAATTGTATACCAAATTGGAATTATTTCCAATGTCTTTCTCTAGATGGCGTTGTTAATATCACCAACTATTCTCAAGTTACTAAGAACGACGGATTGCTAGATACTAAAATACTGTAGCAAGATATGCAACATTAAATATATAGTAACAATGATAAGCTGATATACGACAGAGCTAACAAATCCTATAAATGGAACTATCCAAGCACACGTACACATTCTTCGCTGGATTATTAATATTAATTACTATTCTTGTTCTTATAATAGTTTTCTTCGTGATTTGCGGAAAAAGGTAAAATTATAAATCTTCATTTAGTTTCATATGTTTCAATGTCTGTCTCTAATCAAATTGTATAAATATTTTCAAAACACGTTCCTAATCTCTAATTTAGTTGAAATATTACATACTTACGTAATGCGATTAAATGAAAGGGTAGTATAGAGATGTGAGCTAATCTGGTGATGGAACTGGGAGGTTTATTTAAAGCTGAAACCAATAAAATTGACTCGACCCCTTCGATTTTAGGTTAGTCTGATCTTGTGAAGGGCTCTTGGCTATGATAGATTGGAAGTTAATATCCAGGTTCTGATGATGCACATGAACCTAGAACGTAGCTACAATTAAAATGTGTATTTTCAAACTTTTTTATTCTGCAATGTGTTTGTATATTATGTAGTTGATGAATTAGTTCGGGTTAAATCTTGTAAGTGAAATTAGACACTTCCTCTTATTCTAGGAATTTATGAAAAGAAATATCCATCCTGATGAGAATGCATTTTAATGATAAGCGTGATCTGATGCGTTTAGGATTGTCTCAAGACAAGGAAACTCCTCAACGGTTAACAATACAGTTATGAAATTTTGTATTTCTTTGCATTAGGGCCCTTTAATGAAAGGTTAATAAATTATGCTAAAACACTAAAATGGAAGTGGGCGAGTTAAAGAGAAAAAGACGAGAGGTGGACTAGCTAGTAACAAACTGGAAGAGTCCAAAAGGCAGACCAAACATGAGATGGGCAGACGAAATAAGAAAAATCATGGCCTCAGCTGGACATAACTAGCTCAAGATAGAGATGAATTCATTTCTTTATGGGAGGCCTTCACCTTCGCATGAAGAGGGGTCTTGCATAAAAATTTAATTTAATAGTACACTTTAGAAACAATTTGTAAATGGCTCTTATACTTACTCTCTTTTCTAACTTTCAAAACGTTTTACTTGCAAGGAACAAAAGGCTTCTATATTTTATTTTATTATTTATTAATGAAAATGTTAGTTTTTCAATTTTATTTTAGTTCTTAAACTATAAGTTATAAATCGTAGTGCAGTAGTTACAATAACTTTTACGACCGAACGTGAACAGAATGAATGTGAAAACAAAGTCGATAATCATAAAATTACCAACATTATGAAGATATATAAAAATAAGATAAAAGTCACTCTCTGTTTGCTCTTCCGAAATATAGTTTTTAGTCTTTAATGGGAAATGATCGTGTTCGGTTCTATACTAGTTATCATTCAAATTGTGTGGAGGTAAAATTTGAGTGTTATTTTTGGAAATTTGTGTGTGTGATAGTGCGCATCTTAGATTTGTGATCTCCAGGAATAAAATCGATGTCTTACTTTTTCAACCTTGTCAATAATACATACTGTACATTAGCTGCGGCCACGACTTCTTCCGCATGGAACGTAAAAAGTTATTGTACAGTTCGCAGATTTTACGATAACTACGTTTTATAATTCTAAAATAAAAATAGCCTAAGATACTTCTTGTTACATCAGCTATCTGTCAAAGAAAGTCCCGTCAAATCGGCTCAGCCGTCCAGTCGCAGAGATACAACAAACAAATAGACAGTCAGTCAAAAAATGTAAAAAAACAATGTTTTGATTTATATACCGTGTATAAATAAATATAAATTGTGTAAAACGCAGTCATCTTAACACACACTCCAATTTTATATATTTGTATATGTATATAAGTATAGGAAGTTGAAAGATAATTAAAGTAGTATAAATATACAGTGGCCTAGTTGTACTATCATATTTTATGGTGGATTCCCCCGGTATATGTTATTCACTTTTTACCGACTTCAAAAAAGGAGGAGGTACTCAATTCGTGTTTTTTTATGTATGTTACCTCAGAACTTTTATGTATGTTACCTCAGTACTTTTATGTATGTTACCTCAGTACTTTTTACTGAGTGGATCAATTTTGAAAATTTGATAAAAAGCTGGTGCTTCCGATGATCCCACTGTTTCTAAACCGACCTCTGACGAGTAGTTTTGTAGTCATTGTTCCGTTTAATATTTTTGTTTTTTTTTACCGTATAACTTTTGAGTGGTCGGATCGATTTTGATAATTCTTTTTTTATTGCAAAGGTATTACTTGTCCCGTAGATTCGAGCGACATTTAAAAGTTGGTTTTTGAGTTATAAGTTTTTTTTTGTTTTTCTTGATTTACGTTCATAATTTTATATTGGGTTCACCGATTTTGATGATGATATAAACCGACCGACCGACCGAACCGACGACTTTCGATCAAAAAAAATTTTCGGAATCGGTCCACTCACTAAAATGTTCTGAGGTAACGTACATAAAAGTTCTGAGGTTCTGAGTAACATACATAAAAACACGATTGAGTACCTCCTTTTTTGAAGTCGCTAAAAATCGAAGTCGTGGGTTAAAGTTAGCGTTCTGCTAATCTATTCCACGCGGACGAAGTAGCGGGCGGAAGCTAGTATAAGATAAGTATGCAAAATTAGTATATTTTCGAAGAACTGGTACTCATATCTTCTTTTAAATTATTTTCGATGTAATTCGAGTTAATTAATTATTCAAAATGTCAATATAACATACAGTTTATTATTGTTTGATATCCTTTTTATAATGACTGCTAATAACACATTTTTTTTTATATCCACTAGTTGACCAAACGTTGATTTTATAGGAATACTTAAAGGATAAAAGTGTCATGTAGAGTTTTATTTTTATGCAATCTTAAAAACGAAAAATGAAATAAAACTTTATTCAACACATTAAAAAATCCGAACATTAAAGTACATACATATATCGAAATAACCCAAGATCTATTTTCGGACTTGAAATAAACCGGTCGGTCAAGCCGAGTAGGGGGAATTCGACCACAAGGTTATGTATGACACGAGATTTATTCAAATTAGGTTACAATAAGTACTGGAGTGTCTGTTTGCAATGAATTTGCATACACAGCAAATGACGTGTACGAGTTTATCAAAATAACATTTTTAACAAATTATAGTCTCTTTGTCATTGACAGGCCAGTTGGTCTAGTGGTTAGCGAACCTGACTGCTACACCGAAAGTCGTTTGTTCGATTCCCACCCAGGTCAAACTATTCTGTGATGAGCAGTTTTTAAATACATACTTAAATCTATATATATTTGATATATATTTAAGTGTATAATATATATTTAAGTATGTATTTAAAAATATATATGTATGTGTATCAGTTGTCTGATTTCCATAGTACAAGCTAATGCTTAGTTTGGGGTCAGATGACCGTGTGTGAGTTGTCCAAATATATTTGTTTATTATTTATTTGTTCCGGCTAATCTCTGGAACGACTGGACGGATTTTGACGGAACTTTAGCTGCAGATAGCTCATGTAATAAAGAGTAACTTGGCTACTTGTTTTTAAGTATAAAGTATAAGTTATCGTAAAATTTGCGAACTGAACGAATGATCTTATAATTTCAGTAATGACGTAACAGCAAACCGAAATAGGCTTGTCATTGATCAAGATGGTGGAGCTGATGACGCTATGGCCATTTTTATGGCTTTGTTGAATGAGGAATATTTTAATGGGTTGGTTATTATTTGTTTAAAAATATGTTATAACACACATTGTTTCAAAAAACATTCTATTATTTGTTTTAAACTTATTGTGCCGCACTCAGAAAGAAAAATGTGACCTGAAGAAATTACTTATAAATGTCAAAAACCCATACCAGATAATATTAATGAAGTATTACTGTCACATAAAAAACTTAATAAGGCAAGAAAATATTATATTTACAGAATTTATATTGGGAATCTATACTAAGGTGCGGCTTAAGTAACCATTAAGTCTGGAAGCGGCAGTTAGCTTTCTCTCTTCTCGTTCATCACTTCATTCACTCACTCACTATCTCTTTTTCAATTACAGTCAATAGTATTGATTATTACTCTGTAGTTATTTTTAGTCCAATATAGAAGAAGGACAGACTGCTTGTATGATAGCAAAACGCGACGTTCGTACTGGCGGACGGATACCAGCCGTGCGTCGACTCGTTCGATGATGGAACGGATGAGGGAATTAAATCGTGTAATTCCTCCGCACAAAATGTATCCTGTAGAATACCGAGAGGCTGGCAACTCTGCGCCTTTTACTATATTAAGCTAAATAATACATTTTACCTATATCAAATATTTTTTCTATATAATGTAAAATATTTGACAATATTCCTTTCAGACCGGAGGTTGTGGCACTTACAACAACCCACGGAAATGTTGATGATCTGCAGGTCTTTAATAATACACAAAGGATATTGGACGTTGCTAACAGGCGTGATGTAAGTAAATTTTCGACTAGAAACTGCCTCGTTTCACTTTAGATCAATTAAACACCAGAAAAAAGTAGATATTGTAAAATTACTGTAACATTTACACAATTGTCGCGGATAATTTCCACCGTGTGGGCTAAGTAAGGATATTTTGTAGTATTCTATATGCCTATGCTCATCAGAGATAATATAGTATTATAATGGTAAAAGAATTTTTCAAAACGGCCCAATAGTGTCGAAGCCTATTGTCCTTAAACAAACAATCAAATCTTTCCTCTTTATAATATTTCTATAGATATACGCAATTAATATTTGTTTTTCATTTCTTACAGATTCCAATATTTAGAGGATGTAAAACAGCCTTCGTTAAAAGTTATGAATCAGACTATTATTTCGGATACGACGGTCTGGGGGACAATGCTACTGTAACATTCAAACCCATAGCTGCTCAAACTGAACATGCTAGTTTTGCTCTCATTGAGCTATCAAAGAAATATGAAGGTACCTAATAGGCAATTCGATATGACCAACTAGATATTACGAGTAAAGAATGAAATTTTTTCGGAGATACCCATTATTTATTTGCTGCCTTCAAGAAAAGAAGCAGATTCTCAATTTAAATGTATTTTTATTTCTGTCATCCATAAAGTATGAACAAGTTTTTCAAAGCAATGAAACAAGTAATTTATACTTGTTTTAATTAATATGGCAACCAGTGATCGTACTCTCAATAACAACCAAGTTAAACTAAAGAATATTGAGACAAAAGCATACCAAACGAATAAGTCGCCACTTACCATCAGGTAGGATTGTAGTGAAGCATTAACTTATAAAATGTAAAAATAAATAATGAATAAAATAAATCTCGTTGGACACACTAACTTTAAGGAAAATAGGATGATTACCAGATACAT
Source organism: Asbolis capucinus (assembly GCA_018249125.1). Lineage (NCBI taxonomy): Eukaryota > Metazoa > Arthropoda > Insecta > Lepidoptera > Hesperiidae > Asbolis > Asbolis capucinus. The sequence goes on from DWJZ01004766.1 coordinate 7,062, forward strand.
TTAACTCCATCAATCTGAATTAGAGTAGAGTGGTGAAGTAGGTTATAGACATCTTCAGAAGAAATATGTAATGGGTTAAAGGAGGCTCATACTAAATTAAAACCTTTGACTATTGATGATATTATTTTTAAACGAGTAACAAATATAAAAATCTTTTCAGGACAATTATCAGTAATTGCTCTTGGAGCGCTCACCAACATCGCGTTGGCTATCAAACTGGATCCGGATTTTACGAACAGGCTATCAAAGCTGTACATCGCAGCTGGAAACATTTACAGTAAGTAAATGCTTCGAGGCAACTTTATTACAACCGTGCACTCTTTTGATCGACTGGGAAAAAGCACTACCCAGTTACGTATTACATTAACTTAAGGGTGAATATTTATAACAATTGTAAAGTACAGATACTAATGTGCAACAAGGTTTTATTTGAAGTTTTACGTCTTTAGGCGCGTTATAAAAAATATAAGAGTGAAATTTTAAGATGCGTGCGCATCCATCACACAAAATTAACATGTTGAAGTTGTCTACTAGCCGCTGATTAAGTCCCGAAATAATACTACCAACAAAATAGAAATATAACCTCTATTGGTTTGTTTATAATATCTATTAATTTATCTTTTGCAAGAACATTATTTATGTACTTTGACCGACACGATTCCTTAGTTGCAGATGTAAGGTAAGGTCACTTGGAGCAACTAAACGATAATTCATAGAAAAAGTTTTCATTGACAGGTGAAACAAATAATAAAGCGGAATTTAACGCTAAAATGGACGTGGAAGCTTACAAAATAGTTGTAGCAGAAGGAAACCCAGAGAAATTAACAATAATTCCTTATTCACAAATCAGGAAATACGTACCTATAAGCAATGTAAGTCAAATGATCGTTAAGATTATTTTGAAAAAGAAAACATCTTTCAAACATGAATTAAATAACAATACAATCATATAAAGAAGTTAGATTAAGATAAAGAGAGTTCCCGTTATGGTCATTTAAAATCCTCTTTCTCTCTCTTTTATTTTCTGAAACCTTAGTACCAAATCCTAACATTATTTAGTTACTCCTTTAACTACTTCCTATATCGCTCCTTTTACAGTCTGTAATACACTCTGTATAGAAATTCTATACTTACGAACGATTTAGGTAACTATTAATGTGCAGCAATTAATATTATTTCACAAAATATTTATTTGCGCCATTTTACAAGCTTTTATTTAACTTGCAGTGTATATTGGTATATTAGTATATTTGTTTGTTTAATGTTCGGGTCAAATCTTGCTAGCTTAATTAGACTCGCTTCCTTGTACATTACGGAGCTAAAATTTTGTACAGTTCCGATGACTATGCATTTTTATGGCCTGCTACTGTACTTAGAATTGGCTCCAGAAAAGGGAACTCCTCGACGGTTAACAATGCAGTTATGAAATTTTGTGCGTTTCTATAATTAAAGCTTGTTTTAAATATTTTAATAAAACTTGTTAATTATGATAATACTGCTCTAGTAGATGGTAAAGCCTGATGTTATATTTTAAAATATATTGTCATCTTGCAGGAATGGCGTATGAATGTCCTAGGTTCAATTTCCACGGAGATGATGAAAGCTCAAAATGTGTTTGAACAGGTTTCTATAACAACGAGTAAAAACTGGGTTCTCCTAGATCCCGCCGCAATGGCAGTTGCACTCAAGGGACCACCATTTGTAAAGGAAACTAAATACACCAATAATAGTATCATTTTATGTGGTATGTTAACATGAAGTTTCCAACTGATATGAGACAGTTTGTGAAGATGGGTCGATTGTTATTTGTTTTTTTTATAAGAGGAAAATACTGAACGAATGATTGCCACAGAGATTATTTATGATGTGGAATATCACTTGAGCCAATTTTTTTCGTTATACCAGGCGGGCGGAACGAAGACGGCAACTAATCTGGTATAAATGGCTTATACTCAAACCAATAATTACATATTCACGCCTTCAAAATTCCACGCCACAAATTAGTAAAACAAAGTTCCTGAAATGCAGGAACATTGAAATGACAGCGAACGCCATCTGTGTTATTGTATTGGTAACATTTAGATTTTGGGCGAGCATTTTTCAATTCTGATTTTTGTTTCACCAGTGTGGGTCAGTTAGTTTCTAATGTTTCTACTAGATGGCAATGTTAGTAGCCGTTTTTACATTTACATTATTTTTCTCATAATTTATTAGTTCTTGTATTTGTGCACAAACTTTCACAGGGAACAGTAGAAGGAAATATCCAAAGTATTGGTATAATTTACTACTTAAACTAAACTTTTTGTTATAGGCGAAGACAGGGGCATAAATACTAATTTATTCACGAGAGTACAGGAGTCAAATGCTAAGATGGTGGTAGCAATGGATGAATATTCATATAAGAAGTTTCTGTTCGAATTGTTTTCGGCTCCATTACGTTAATAAGTAATAGAATTACAGTTTTTGAAAAAAATATTGCACGGTGGAAGGGGGGAGGAAGTGTCAACCATTAATGCCCCCACTACTAGTTACGAGTCTCTCCTTGCTATAGCTAAACATTTGTAGGTAATATTTAATTCCAATATTAAAATTGTAATTGAAAAAATAAAATTATACAGTTTCTACATTTTATTGTTTATCATTAAATTTTTAATTAACCATTTTTCCATTCCTTTTATTCATTTGTTCCATGCACAACTTTGTGTCTTTTACATAATTTGAACTTTAACTTGATATTTCACAAAACAAATTATGACAATAAATAAAATTTTACGAATCTGCGAAAGGGAACCCCTCACCGTCCCGTCCGTCCGGCCTTCAAGTGTATTGAGATACGCTATTTAACAATCATAATGATGTTATAATAATATATCATTTATGTTGATGTAGACACATAGCGCACATTCAATATTAATTCTTTTTTCTTTAAATTTTTACACCTGTCTAATGAAAAATTTATTGTATCAATATTAACGTAGTAATTAAAATAATCGTTTATGCGAAAAAAAGTTGTTTCAGTACAGAGGTGTCGTAGTAAGCACAATGGTTCTTTTTTTATAAAAAAATGCCAACTATCACTGCTTTGATTATTAACCACCAAGTGAACTCTCGGAAGTGAGCGCGTTTACTGGGGGCACAGAAGTGCCTACGCCAGATATGAGACGTGAAGCGGCCATAATATTTTGCTACTTGTTTCGATTGAAAGCGATCGAAAAAGTCAAGCAACGACGGGCGCAGTCGATAGGAGGATAGCGTGACTACTAGCAGCAAAAATTTCATGAGCACATCCATTTTTGAAACCCCTACAATTTTTCAGTAACAATGCAGGCATTGTACAAACATGGTATATTAAAAAAAAATTACTTAAAGAATTGTAACTAGTTAAAGCTTTGGTTTAATTTATAAATTGACGAAATACTAAAATATTATTTTGAAATTTCCGTTCAGTGTTTTACATACACCAACTGGAGAAACAATTTTTTACGGTAAAAGAACAGTTGGGAGACTTCGGTTTTTTTAAGTCATGTATTTGATGGCTTATAGTTTACCTTATCCTATATCAAATACTCGTATATTACCGGATTTATCTTTGCCGTTAGGAAATATTGGCCGTTAGGAAATATATATTGGAATATATGTGGCACTTACCACAACCCACGGAAACGTTGATGAACCGCAGGTCTTTAATAATACTCAAAGGATATTGGACGTTGTTAAAAGATGTGATGTAAGTATATTTTTGTAGAAAATATTTTATGTAGTGTCTAAAGTATACTACATAGGGTGTATACACTACACATATTACATATTTTAGGGTCCTTGTACTAGTTGTATCCTACGAGTTACAGTCCCGTGGTTTTTACCGCACTTCAGTCGGTAATTTCTTAATACAGATTTTGTGTGAATATTCTGTAATAAGGAGCTATTGAGGTAGCTTTTATTAATATATTTATTTATTTAAAAACTTTATTGACACCCTCAAACTGGGGTTACAATGGGCGGACTTAATGCCATTTATATACCAATAATTACTTTACTACACTTACTAATTACTACTTTATATACATATACATATATGTATATTAATATATAAATACATACATAGGCGTGAACGTAAGAAGGTTTTATCGACTGAGTGAGGCTGTGAAACAGAAAAGTAATTTAAAAGACATCACATTTATGCTATTTACATATTCGAAGTTAAATGTCTGTAACAAAAGGTTTTCAATTCACTCTGTTCTCTCAAGAATACGATAAAAAGAAAGGTATATCTGAGCTTCTTAGGCAGGGTTCCGTAATAATATTGAAGTTGAAGGACCCCTTTTGTTTTGGGTATTACCACTCTTAATTTTCAACATTATTTTGTTTTAACAGACTTAAAAAAGGAGCATTTTATATATTTTTACTCATAACTTTTTACTATATTTCATTATTTACAGATTGTAATTGTCATGTGGACTAGTTTAATTTCACGCAACGTCGATCAAGTCTTTCAGTTTAATTCCCATATGTAATTTACTTCTACGAATTATTTTTTTATATATAATACCAATATATGTATGTACATAGTAACAATAAAATACACCGTATGCGTGTTTATGTTTAGTTTTAGGTTACGTTGTCTCCCTTTTCGTATGGAATTTTACAAATTGACAGCATAAGCCTCGCATTACAGGTTTCAATGAATGCAAATGAATTAAATTATTCGATAATTAGCATTACCATTCTGATATTTGGCGCAATATATATTGAACCTTACAAGAAAATGATAGTGTTGAGTGCGTTTTTAATTCTGTTTCAATGTTTTTGGAGGTATGTGATATCAATTTAATAAGAAATACTCGCATTTTTCCTAATGGAAACCTTCATTAATAATGCCATTGACTATGTAAGTCCGGTTGGTCTAGTGGTTAGTGAACCTAACTGCTACATTGAAGGTCGTGGGATCGATTCCCAACCAGGTCAGTTCTCTGTATCTGGGTATTCATATCTGTATTTAGAAAGAAATAGTTTTATTTATAAAATATTTTTATTTATATAAATATTGACTCCTAATACCTTTAATCATAATCCATATTCCTTGACCCAAAAACCTGTCACTTCCAACTTAAACTATAATTGAGGATTTAATAACAAGCTACAGAAGCTCGTAATGATTGTCTGATTTATTTTCATTGTATCTGACATTTTTTTATGATAAATTCATAGCTTTCGTAATTATTATTGATTTTATAATTTCAATAGTGACGTGACAGCAAAAAGAAGTCTTATCATTGATCAAGATGGTGGAGCTGATGACGCGATGGCTATTTTTATGGCTTTATTGAATGAGGAATATTTTAATGGGTATGGAATTTATTTAATTAGGAAAAAATCGTTTATCATTTTTTCTTTAGATCTCAACAACACATAATTTATACATACAATTCATGTTTGACAAAGGATAAATTATTCCATATCTGTTTTAAGGTCGGCATACAAATTAACTTGAAAAAACCGGTTAAGTGCGAGTAGGACTCGCGCACGAATGTGTTCGTAGTACGAAGTACATACCTACTGTTGCAGAAAAATAATCATGTTTACTTTACGGGGTTATTTAGTGTCATTTCAGTATTTATTATTACAAGCTTTTATTTAACCTGCAGTGTATGTTTGTGTATTAATATATTAGTAAATGTATTCGTATATTTCTTTGTTAAATCTTGCGAGCGTAATTAAACGCACTTCCTGTTAGACTACGGAGCAGAAATTTTGCATAAATTTTCCGTCCTGATGACAATACATTTTTATGATAAGCAAGACCGAATATTACGTTCAGAATTTGCTGTAGACAAAAGATCTACTCAACGGTTAACAATAAAGTTACGGAATTGTGTATTTTTGTATAAGGGCTTAAATAAAGTTTGTGTATTTAAATATTTTAATAAATTTTGTTTTTAAAATTAATATTGTATAACAAAATATTCTGTATAATTGTTTATGGTATGCAAACTGTTGCCTTTAACGATGTCGAGCAAAACTAAGCAAAAATCATGTTTTTTGTATAGAAATTGGTTTTTTTTGTAAAGGATAGGCGCCCTAAAACATTTACTTTATTTTGTTTTACAGTATTTGTTGGCAGTAACAGAAATTCGTCATCTGTGAAAATGTCAAATGTCAACTATCTAACACGGTTCATGAGATTCAGCCTGGTGAGGGACGGACGGACAGAACAGTTTTATACACAACCTGTATAAAAATTATAAATATAAAATTGCTTAACTGTCTCTCCGTCTGTCGCTTTCACGCTTAGCCCATTGAACCGATTTTGATGAAAAATGGTGTACAGGTTACAACTTCAGACAAACCATAGCCAGATTTTATTGCGCTAAAAATCCTGAAGGTTGAACTCTCTCATTTCAGCACTCTTGAGAGTACTCATATAGTTTAAAATCTTTATTTAACTTCTCTTAAAATTAACAATAACTTAAGATAATTCATTTACAATATTAATACTAATCGTATCGTTCGGGCCATAAAAATTACAATTGTGTGTAGTCTTCCAAGCTGCATTTTGCTAGCGTAGTATAGTGCCTTTTCTCATATTATGAGAAGATCTGAGCCCAACAGCGGGATAGCTATGAATTCTATTATAGTAATGATGATAATGTCGATGATGAATATATTATTTCTTTCAGGCCTAATGTCGTAGCACTAACTACAATCTATGGCAACGTTAATGAGGAACAAGTGTTTGAAAATTCTCAGAGAATACTGGACATAGCTAAAAGACAAGATGTAAGGAGAACATTTTAGATACACCTATTGAGAATTGTACAATTTGTGAGAATGGATGGACGGTTGTATGGATGCATGGATGTTTGTTAGTCGTTCACGCAAAAACTGCTGATCCGAACTACGGGTCCGAATAAAATTTGGCACAGAGACTATAGTCTGGTATAACTTATTGGCAACTCTTTATCAACGAAACTACCACGAAGACGCGGGCGGAAGCTGGTGTTGTATAAATCACTATTTATACTCAAAATTATTTTGTACAGGTATCTATATTCAGAGGAAGTGAGAAGGCTCTTATTGAAGGATTTGAATCAAATTATTATTTCGGATTTGATGGTTTAGGAGACAACGCGACTGTACAGTTTGAACCTATCACTTCTCAATGTGGCCACGCTGTCTTGGCGCTTATAAATCTATCAAGGGAATTTGAAGGTAAGAACTTTATAAGGCTAGTTTTACAGTTGATGTATAATTATTTGCTGTCCTATGAATCGCTTATAAGGAAAACATTAGTTAGGTAAAGCCAAGGGCATATATATATATTTATTCTAATTGATTTTTCTCTTAAAATAACAAAATTTTATTGAATTAATTCAAATTGATATAGTCGATTCCAGATTAGTTGCATTTTGCAAGATTGGCTGCATAATTAAAAATTCTGTCCATTCAACATTATAGAAAAATTACTTAAAGTAGTCTACAGATGGCAATTAAATTGGAGTGTCTGTTTGTAATATTAAAGTTGTCGTTGTTTACTAAATACATTATTATGTATACAAGTATCAAAATATTTTTTTACAAATTTTGTCTGTCGGTTTGTTCCGGCTAGTCTCTGGAACGGTTAAACCGATTTCGACGGGACTTTCATTGGCAAATAGCTGATTTAATAAAGAGTATTATGTTATTTTAGAATTATGAACTATAACTTTTTTGTTAAATTCCACGCGGACAATGTCGTGCGCAGTTATAAACATTATCTTCACCAGTAGAGGATGCCTATGTCATAGTAGCTATATGCATGCAAAGTCTCAGCCCGATCGGTTTAAAATTCACAAAGTTGCATACAAACTTTCATCC
>DWJZ01004767.1:0-14914 GCA_018249125.1 Asbolis capucinus
TTTTTTTACCTTAGATAAGTTGGCTCTCGACTACGATCCCACCTGATGGTAAGTGGCGATGAAGTCTTCGATGGTAAGGCGTTGTTCGTACTGGCTCGATGTTTACGGGTGGGGACGGAGTGGGTGTATACCCGCTTCCTAAGATAATACTGCCTCATTCTCGTTCCAGACGTTTGTTGAAAGGGTTAGTGACTAACAGAAAAATTTGAGGCATCCGCAAGCGTTCCGACTTTAACGCCATCTAACGACAATAAAGGGAACCAACAGGTTACGTGCCTCCGAAGCACGGGAGCGCTCGAAACTATCGGTCATCCGCATTTCTCGCACGCCCGATGTTGCTCAACTTTCACGATCATTTACAATCGACTCAAGCTGGGCGATGAGCGATTCTAATAAAAATACAGAGTACAAATATTGTGTTTTTTTTTTAATTTTTGCATCGTAAAAAAATTCGATATTTTTTTATTGATCAAACTTTTTATTGGTCAATACACATTTTTAAAACGGGCTACTAACGATTATTGTTATTTATAATGATATAAAAAAACATTTTTTTGTCATCCATTGAATTGTTTTTTTTTTGTTTTCTTTTTTTTTCAATCGCCGAGCAAACTTCCGAAGTGAATAATATCTGCATTTTAATCGCACAAACTTCAAGAGTCACCTCAAACAAAAACATGCATCCAGTTTGTAAACATGAATGTGTGTTGACTCGCAGAGGTGAGTATGAATGTAATCAAGTAGAATAGCACTTGTACCGACATTGACTCGACAACAAAGCGGGTTTATAAGATAACCATAGATATTATTTAAACAATTCTAGATTAACTTTCTTTTGTACAGATATCTACACACCAAAACCCATTTTTCTCGTATTTACAAAACTGTCAATATAATATTAACAGGCCGGTTGGTCTAGTGGTTAGTGAACCTGGCTGCTACACTGAAGGTCGTGGGTTCGATTCCCACCCAGGTAAAACTTTTCTGTGATGAGCAGGAATGTTTGTTCTGTGTGTCTGGGTGTAATATCTATATATGTATATATTTAACAGTATTTATGTAGGTTTATCAGTTGTCTGATCACCATAGTACAAGCTAACGCTTAGTTTGGGCGCAGATGGCTGTATGTGACTTGTCCAAAGATACTTATTTATTATTATTTACTCTCGACTTGAAGAAACCTGGACTCCTTAGAGTTCTCCATGAAGTCGGTATCTCCATGTCTTGTGTCAAGTCTACCAAACTGCACTTAGCTTGAACCATGGCCTGAACCCATCACAACGTAAGAGGAGACCCAAGCCCAGCAGTGGGAAAATCTGGGCTCCAATGATGCGTCTTACCTTCACAGTTAACTATAATGGTACCAACAACGTTGCCATTTTCATTAATACGTATCATCGTGTCTGTTGCACCTGGGCCCTGGAAGAAATTTTCTTCTATCTATACAGATATAAAGAGGAAGGAAGGAGGAGTTGATTCTTGGTTTGAGGAGAATTGGCCCCGATGCTACTGGACTGACTTGAAAAATTACCATCAGAATCTTACGTTACAATGAATATAGGGTATAAAAATTTTCAAAAACGTTAAGGATCCATATAAAAACGTGTGGAAAAAATACAAAAAATACCTTATATCGCGTACGTACACGGAAGTTTTAACAATAGAGAAATGTGACGTATTACAGTTTTAAAGAAGACATCAATATCTACAAATAAGTTCTGGACACCATATATCTAACTGTGACAGTTATGTTACAATAACTACTTTTTCTGTTAACTGGTTCTTTCGAAACGGAGCGAGGGCAGTGTCTGGTTAAATGCATACAGATCAAATCAGAACTATTCCAACAATACAAAAACGAAACTAAAAATTAAACAAAAACTAATAGCTATTGAAATTTCAAACGATTTCTTCTACAGCTACGAGTATTTATTTAAAATCTTCATTGCGTTCACCTAAAATTGGGTCATACGAGTACAAAGGCGAATTAAATGCCTAGTGACATTCTATACCAGCTAACCTGATGTTAGAGAGAAAATGCAGGCAGATAGACATTAAGCCAAATTTTGATGACTATAATATTATAAAAATTATAATAAAAAGTATACCAGTTTTATTTGTGAGACCTAAATAGCTACACATAATATCGAGTTCTTAAAAAACAGAATACCTTTCTTTTAAGGTATAACATAAACAAACTTCTTTACTTTGATGAGCACTAACCATAAAATTTTGAGCTATCTCCATTTTCGGACTAAAAAATCTTAAGCGAAATAAAAGTTTACTAAATAAAATAAGTAATATTTAAATTTCACAACAGCCAGAGTTCTTGACTTCACTTTGAAATATGTTTTGACGTCTATGACAATAAAGAAAGAATTATTTTTCTTCGTGCTACTACCACAGAATTCAGAACAATCTAGAAGCCACGGTTATTTAAAATAACAATTTGTAAACGAGACAACGTTAATATAACGATATGACTGTATTTATTTTACAAAACACAATCACTTTATTCTTACACTTAATAATCATAACATTAGATATAGTATGTTGGTATTACAACTCGCCTATGCAGTTCGAGGTTGTGACACCATGGAAAACACAGTACACACTACTTTTTACTGGTAATTTATAAGCAAGTACGATAATTACAGATAATAATATACTAACACAAAGATACGCTTACGCTTACTCGTGTCCGTCAGTAGCACCTCTGTACGCAACGTCTGATCTCCACGGTGGTTCACAAAGTAATGAGACAAGCTCTGTGACTCACTCAACAAGAGGCCCTCGACAGGTCAGGACCGTTATGCGTAGTTGCTGTCTTAAATTATATTACGGTTTCAGCGCCATCTCTTATTGAGGAAAATAAGCTGAACTCGGAACGATAAACAAATTGTTCGGAAGACCTCTTGACTTAATAATGAAACTTCCTTCAATTCAGTGACTATTCCGCTGACCTAGTGTTCTATCGACTAATTCTAATCAAGAAGCAGATAGCAAGAAATATGTATACTAAAATATTTCTGTAGAAAATATAATAAGAACAAATTTGTAACAGAGAATAAAAAGAATATTTGACGCTACAATAATTATAGAAAAAAGAATAAAAAGCTTTTTTATATTTTTTTTCTTTCATAAGTGGGTTGACCACGTAATCATAAAATTAAATATAGTACAAAAAAACTCCTCAGTGAAAAAGTACGCTGAGCATCTACTTTTGCCACTGTATTTTTTTTCTACTTAAAAATATATATACAAGAGTACTACATGTATTTTATATTATCTCATTAATAAATTTTATATCAATGTTTGGCGAAATAAATATTTTTTCTCTGTCTTTCTTTAAAAGTCAAAAGCCATCTACGTATTTAATTCAACGTGTGAAGAAACCTAACAAAAAATTCTTATATCGCGTGCACTGCGGAAATTATTGACAATAGAGCAAAGTGATGTACTACATTTTTATAGAGGACATCAATATCTACAAATAAGTCCACGACACTATGTGTCTAACTGTTACTCACATATCACAATAACTACATACATTTTTCTGGTAACTGTCTTTTCCGACGCGAAGCGAGGGCAGTTTCTATTGATTTATATTTTTTATAACAATACTGTATTGCACATTCGCATTTAAAATTACAATTACAATTAAAACAAAAATTTATCACACGATTTAAAAAATAAATTGGTAGAATTAATGATTCGAACCGTCTTTAAAAGGACTATGAAAACTGATCTAATAAGTTAGCTCTTGTTAATAAGTTGTTCAAATATTTTTCACCAGTCAGAATCTACTATTCGAGTCGATCGTAACTGATTCACAGGGTCATGTCAAGGTCGAAAACTGTGACCTCTCTAGAGACTATTCTTGAAACGTCTTAGAAACTTTCATCCCTGGGAACGAAATGTTCGATGTCTGTACCGAATATAATAACTGATGTTAATGGTCACGTGTTATTGTAAAAGACTTCGTGCCCTTCCATGGACTCCGCAACTATAATAAGTACATAAAAATCTCCAATTAATTAAAGATAGGCCGGATGGTCTAGTGGTTAGTGAATCTGACTGCTACACCGAGGGTTGTGGGTTCAATTCCCACCCAGGTCAAACTTTTCTGTGATGAGCAGGAATGTTTGTTCTGTGTGTCTGAGTGTAAAAATATCTATATAAGTATTTAAAAATATATTTGTATGTGTATCAGTTGTCTGACCATCACAGTACAAGCTAATGCTTAGTTTGGTCCAGAAGGCCGTGTGTGAGTTGTCCTGAGATATTTATTTACTCATTTCAGATATGCTGGATCGAGTGGAAAGAGAGAGCATGTCATCAGATTTAGAAGAAGAAGTTAAGAAGATGTGCCCACTCACCAGGGAGATGGTTAACATACAGTGTGACCTGGAAGAGGTCAGGATGGTGCTGCCTAAGACCTGGAAGGACAATATCGACCACGAGTGCAAGCATATAAAAGGCAGCGTAAGTCAGCGTTCTGACCACGGAATAAAAAGAGCAGGTTATCCATGGTTCTGACCACGGAATAAAGATAGAACTGGTATCCATGGTTCTGACAGACTGCTTCGGATTATTCCAATACTCAAATTTTGTTTTTAAGTGCCATAAAACTGTGGTCTGTTTTCCGCGTCGGTTTGCTTGAACATTAAAAGGGTACACTTTGTAAGGCGATCAGTGGAATCAATGACGAACACTTGCTAGATAATAGAATTTTCTAGATAATATATATAAATTAAGTGTCACGGTGTTTGTTCGCGATGGACTCCTAAACTACATAACCGATTTTAATCAAATTTTGCACAGTTTGATTCAACTTAAAAGATAGGATAGCTTACATCTCAATTTATAGTAGCAATATTATTTTATTGCAAATTATTTGTTTATTATCCGATATTCACGATTATCTATTAGTTCCAAACGACTCCAACAGATGTCGATACCTGTTGACTGTTGAGCAAGTATTCAATAGATGGCGCTGTGTTAAAAGTACTGGATATGTTATGGGACGGGTGACTTTGGGACAACGATAACTTACCATAATTTGTTCGTCTGCTCATTTATCAGCTACAAGCTTCCACCCACGGATTCGCCCATGAGGTGTAAACGTAATGTAGTGTAACTAAATCTAGCCTATGTGTTATTCCGGACTACAATCTATCTTTGGGCCAAATACAGATTTATTGAGCAATTTTTGAGCCCCAAAGCCGTGCATCCTCACAAACTTTCACATTTATATTAGTCAAATTTCCATGTACCTTTCTCAGTTCCCAGTTATAAAACCTGGTTGGACCCCTCTCCACGTGGCAGCGTCCTGCGCAAGACCACACTGCACTCGCTTCCTACTAGCAGCTGGAGCTGACCCGAACATCTGTGACGTCACTGGAAGAACTGCATTGGATGTGGTCGGATCCGGGCACTACTATGACGAGGTCATCGACCCAAACAAGTATGGAGTCTATTTTTTTATAGTGTAAAGGGTAGTGGGACGGACGGACGGACGAAATTACTGATGCAGAGACGTCTGTTTTGCCTAAAGACATGGACAGCATCAGAGAAACACCTATTGCTACACCAGCTGCAAATTTATTTTTATTTACATGTCTTTTAAGAACCGGTATTGCCGTTTGATTACACTGTGTCTTCGAGTCAAGAGTGAATAGGCTATTACTAAATTAATGAGCTTTATCATCTAAGGCCGTAACGCTGCTACCCTCAGACAAGATCCCGGCCAAGCACTAATTTATAGAAGGTAAAATAAAAAAAAACAAAACACTTTCAAATTTAACCATCATTACATTTAAACTAGACATTAAGGGTGAAAATTTTTAAATGATATTAATTTTTATTCAGAATTATACCATATACAATGCTTTCAAAGCACATGTAAGCTGATTCTGATATCTACAAGAACCTAATAAGGAACTCAAAAATCGCAAATAAATATTTAGCAAACGGATTCCTGAATCAAAAAAGACACTAAGGCTGGACCATAGGCGTATCTACATAACACTACGTCAATGACTGGACAGATGGAAACGCATGGAACAATGAAGTTTTATGAACAGACTTCCGTTAACAACAACCTAAAAACCCTAAAAATGACCGCAGCTCCTGTCAACAAAGACATAAATAATACAATAATTGTGGGTAACAAGAGAATGAACTTGTTACAGGATTTCCCCAGAGGAGGCGAGTTAAACGAATCTGTGGCTAATCTTATTCCAGCTCGTTTATCATGTGTCCGTAATGTGATGGAATTGGCTATTGTTGGTAATTGTATGGGCCAAGTTACGGCTTCATGGCTTGGAAGACTGGCTACAGCGACATGTCCTTCCTAAAAGTTTATCTATAAATATAAATAAATATCTTTGGATAACTCACACAGGCTTCTGATCCGAAACTAAGCGTTAGCTTGTACTATGGTGATCAGACAACTGATAGACATACATTGTATTTTTAAATACTTATATAGATTTTTTTACGCTCAGACACACAAAACAAACATTCCTGCTCATCACAGAAAAGATTGACTGCGATGGGAATGAAACCCACGACCTTCGGAGAAGCAGTCAGGTTCACTAACCACTTTTTTTTTAACGTGTGGAAAGACCCTCGTCTCTTCCATCCGGCCACGGGAGGCTGGACAGGTATGTGGGACTCGAACCCACTAAAACCACACGGTTTCGACGCCTACCGCTTTGGTGCCGGGACTGTGTGCTATTCTCGCTCCATTACTCCGGCTGTTCACTAACCACTAGACCAACTCGCCTGTCATCTATAACATATGGTTAGATTCCGAAAGATCTCTTTGATATGAACAGTCAAATTATAAATTTCTTTATTCTTATTATCACCTCAGTCATCAGACGACCCCTGAAAGACCTTGTCTGGTCAGTATGTTTGCCACCTCCGTGTACCCCAGCTTGCCTACATCAAACATCTGTAAATCTGTCTATTATATACTACATATTACTCTCCTACACATGACTAGCGCATAACTATCGCTAAGTCTCTAAATAGCATGGCATGAAACATCGATATAGAGCTCTTTAGCACCAGTGGAGTTACGACGTAAGCTGAGGCTGAACTTTTTTTTTTCTTCAATTTCATGCTCAATTTCATTCTTCATTTGGTTTTAATTTTTTATTTTATTTTTATTCAAAATATCTGTGAAATCTTTTAATTGGCCTTCTGGTTTACATCTGGCCACAACGGATCAGTTATGTTCCATAGCCATGTCTCCAAGTAAATTCTGGTTTACATACAATTTGACACAGTATTATAATGTAGCTGTAAGTTTTCCTGCAAGCAATTTAATAAATAATCAATGTCTTGTACAGTAGCGTGCCTTAGAGAGGCCTTGTATCAAAATTAGTAAAGATTTCTCACAAAACAACAAAAATATTTGCATTCAACTGAATTATAAATATTTAATTATAAGTCATCAGTTCCGCCTAGAAATTGAGCAAGCCAAATAATTCAATTGAAATATACACTTTTCTTATCTTTTTTCGGCAAATTGAAGATGGTCTAGCACGTATGACTGTATTCTATATGTTTTTTTTCCAGAAAGCACGAGATTAAGTAGTCTTTTTCAATAACATTTTATTAGTTTTTGCTTACACACGTTAGGGGGCTCTGTGGCCCGGGGACCCGGTATCATTGAAACGGCTGATACGGCAGTAGCTACGAACTTCGTGCAGTAATCGTTTCCAACCAGATAATGCACAGCTTAATCTATTAGTCTCAAACATGAAATATATCACGCGACTCGCATGTAGTTTTTGCCTAAAATCCAATAGACCCGCTGATGAAGTCACGTTCACCAGCGAGTGTAATAAATAAAACAAAATAGATGAATTCGATTTTTAGTTGCAGCTTCGTCATCAATAAAACACCACCGACCGAGTTACAACACTCACAATATATATTTTAACACCCTCTGCTAAAAT
Source organism: Asbolis capucinus (assembly GCA_018249125.1). Taxonomy (NCBI): domain Eukaryota; kingdom Metazoa; phylum Arthropoda; class Insecta; order Lepidoptera; family Hesperiidae; genus Asbolis; species Asbolis capucinus. The sequence goes on from DWJZ01004767.1 coordinate 7,974, forward strand.
ATGTGATAACGTGTGTGCTATATAAATCAACATTTATTTTAGATGTTATTGGACGGAAGCAACCCGAATCGTATGTTTCGTACCCCGATATATTCTCGCCTCATTCGCCATCAATTGTGTAGTGAAATAACAGTTTGTATAGCCCTTGCTATAGTTTCATTAGATCGTAAAAATATTATCAGTTATTATTCGGTTTCGTGTAGGAAAAGATCGTGACGAAACTTGGGAAACGACGTATACCTGGGAGTTCCCAATAAAATTGTCAAAGGTATGCTGTGTCTAAGAATTCGCAAAGACTAGTGTTAGGACTGTTGCTTGTACCTTGCACACACTGAGAGGAAATCTTGAGACCAGCTGTGCAACAGTTACACGTTATATTGTGAGTGGATACAAATTATTGATCCCTCAAACTACAAGTAATTCGAAAATGATTTTCCCTACATTGCCCGTGCCGATTGGTGGCGTTAACTACGCAAATATCGGAAGTATTTATATCATCTGATGACACCTAATATGGCTTAAGAACTGCTATACAACAGTAACTACGAAAACCCCCGGCTAGGGTTGTCATCTCTCTTAGGAACTGTTAGGAACTGCAGGTCTCTATTAGGAACAGATACAGATTTTGACTAATTATACTTTTTACTAATGAATAAAAAAAGTATAGATACTATTCGCAGTATTATTTTTAAGGATTACCTACCAAAAAATGCGCTTCTCATATACTTTCAGTTTAGTTTTGAAAAATGTTGAACGGTTTATAACGCTTTTAAAAGTAATAATAAATTATTCAGTTGAGCAAGAAGCACTAAACAGTACATCTTTAAAATATACATGTAAAAAACACTGGTCATACTTTTTTATTTTGTAAATTTTTTCCTCAAACCTTAAAATACTTTATTTAGGTTAAAAAATGTTGGCCTACCCATGGCAGAATAAGTTAAGCCACAGTCGTCACATTCTTCCACCTACTGCATCCACCATTATTTATCTTGGTACCTGTCATTCGAACAACAAAAATCAGAAGACTATACTCTGCAAGGTCCTCAAGAACTCATATTTATTCATTCCAGTTTCATAGAAGTCATAAAAATGCTGCTTGCAGCTGGTGGAACGCACAATACTATGAAGTTCCAAGGTATAAACAATGTAGACACTCCACTCCATACCGCAGTAGAACTAAATAGCATGGAAGCTATACATGCACTGCTTAATGCTGGTGTATCCATCTCTTGTCTAAATACTGCTGGACTGACACCACTGCACGTTTGCATCAAGAAAGAATTAGAAGACGCTTTAGCAGTAAGTAACTTTTCTCATGCTTATATTTCAATAATTATAGGGATACCAGCATCTTATTTCTGGATTCAGTTAAACCTTACATGGACTTCTACGCGAACTAGTACATCGCTCCTTTCTTATTAAGGCATCATTTGTAAAATTCATCAATGACTTTATCAGCTTGTGTTCTTTGGCTTGTTTCTAAACCCAACGCTTTCACGGATCTTCAAAAGAATTTATATATTGTACAAAGGTCAAGGTCAGGTGTACTAACTTTGTCATTTCCCTAAAAGATTCTAGCAAATTATGCACATAAAGATGCAGATCCGATGTCAGCCACAGTTGATGTGAAAGACAGAGATGGACACTCGGTACTGCAATCGGCGGTGGAAGCGGCTTGGATACCAGGAATCTGCGTCGCTCTTGAGACTGGTGCTGACGTCACTTTAAAGGTTATTATGAATAAAGTTTTAATCTTTCGTTAAGCATTTGTCAGTAGCACTTAGCTTTCACTATTAGAACCAAGAATCAATCAAGTCTTTTTCATGAAACGTCAGTGACTAGGTTAGGCGTTTCTTAATGTATCGTTTGGTTTTGGAACTTTGGTTCCCAGTTTCGAGATTGGGTTAGTTATCAGTAAGTTGCTATCAATTACGAAGTATGTTTCTCATAGTTCATATTACAATTTTCAGGCTAATGACGGTGAAACACCAATACACTCTGCAGCAGCGGCAGGACAATTAGATGTACTTACTGAAATATTGAGCGTAGCAAAACAGAGGGACTTCATAAACTGTCAAAATGAAGAAGGCGAAACACCATTATTTAAAGCCATTTTTAATAATCATATTGAATGTGTCAGAGCCCTATTAAATGAAGGTGCTTCAATAAAAATTACTTTGCCAGGTGACATTAACATACTTCATGTAGCAGCTGAACAAGGGCATACAGAAATGCTTAAATTTTTACTAGAACATGACGAAGCAGCTACGAAGGAGATGATAAATGCCTTAACGGCTGGTGACAAGAGAGGATTTGGACCTATACATTTTGCTGTTGCTAATAACAAAGAAGATTGTGTTGAACTATTACTATCTAAAAACGCTGACATTAGGTTAAGAACTACCTGTAGTCCTCATAAGGCATCAACGCCACTACATGTTGCTGCTGTGAAAAACCATTCCAATATAGCAAGAACAATTCTGAAATTTGATAAAACTACAATTCATGAAGTAAATAACATGGGTTGGTTTCCTTTACATAGTGCTGCACATCATGGAAGTCGTGATGTGATGATTCTTTTACTTAGAGAAGGAGCTGATTTATCAGGCTATACTGATGGTCCCAAAAAGTTTAAGAGGTCTGCTATAGACATGGTTGTAAACAACATGTCAAAGCCTACTCAATTTCTGGAAGAAGTTTTCGATGCATATATATCATCAAATTGCCTAAACTTTTTAGAATCAAGTTGTGAAATAACAGTTGATTATCGAATTTTAATGCCAACGACATGCGAAATGGAGCAGATGAAAGTTATTGAAGCTTTAATAAAAACTGGAAATAGATACGGTCAGCACCGCTTACTAGTTCATCCTTTAGTAGAAAGCTTCTTGTTTTTAAAATGGAAGGCGTTATTGCCGTTTTTCTACACGATTATAGCATTTTACGCGCTGTTTGTATCGTCCTTAACTATCTTCATTGTATCAGTATTTTACTATAAGGACAACAATGACCAGGCTCCGATATTCTGGGACGCAAGTCTTTGGGGCTATATAGTTTATGCTACGATATGCCTCATTATACTACAGGTGAGTTCATTACTACAAATAATCATTTTAGTTTTTTCTTCTTTCTTTCTAGTTACTAGCTTATCTAAATAACATTATTATGCACCATTTGTAATTGGTCAAGCTACTCTGTATAAGTAGTAGATGAAAATTATTTTATTTTCAATAGTAGGCAAAAACCCAATTTGAATGCTATTCACCTCATATCACAATATATGTTGCATGAAGCAAATGCTCTTTGAAAAATTTTAATGCATGTCTTTTTTTAGGAACTTCTATACATGAATGTAAAAAGCAGTAGATATTTTCTGCAACTGGAAACGTGGGTAAAATTTGGATCCATAGGCTTAGCAGCCATTCTTCCACCAGCGGTTACCCTGGTTTCCTGGACCACAGGCGAATGGATAAGACATGTAGCTACGCTGGCTTTGTTACTGTCTTGGCTTGAACTGATGTTTCTTCTATCTAGATTTCCAAATTGGGGATACTATGTGCTTATGTTTAGTAAAGTTGCATCAAATGTTGTAAAGGTATGTATTTTTAATATGATATTACTATTGCCTGGCAAAGCCTTACGGTGCAGAGATGTAAAATGTTTGTAAATGATAAATTGTAATTATTGTATATTTAACTCGTAGTAGCATATAATCAACTCAAGCGTATGCAACCCTTTCAGAATTTTAAGTAGCGCACCTTTTTATTCAAACTATTTTTGTTTCAGATTCTTCTAACATTTGCTTTTCTCGTGATCGGATTCTCCCTCAGTTTTATGATACAGTTCCACTCTCAAATACCTTTTGAAAGCCCATGGGCTGCTTTCGTGAAAACTATGGTAATGATGACGTCAGAATTTGATTATATGGCACTTTTTGATAAAGATCATTCTAATGAATTAGCTACATCATTGATAATAGTTCGTTTGATCTTTCTCGTCTTCCTGATTCTGGCTGCTGTAGTACTTATGAATCTATTAGTGGGTGTAGCTGTTAATGATATTAATGATTTAGAATTGCTAGGTAATATTGAAAGACTAGTGAAACAAGTAGAATTCTTAGGAACTTTAGACAATCTTGTTTACAACAAATTCTTCAGTAGAATTTTACCAAAGAGTGTCAATAATAGTATAAAGAACAAACGAAAAGTTATGGGTGTAATAACGTTATGTCCGGGCAAGCCACGATGGAAACGTTATAAACTGATTCCAACAAAACTTCGCGATGCAATACTAGATAAAGCAGCAGCTCAAAAGAAACAAAAAGAAGACGAAATAGGTATGGAGGAGTTTGTGAAGAAGATTGATTCTATACATGATGCAGTGGTAAATAAGGATGATATTAAGAAGATTAAAAATACAGCTGACAGTGAAGAAAAAACAAATGTACAAAAGGCGAGGTTTGATGACATTCTGAGAAGTATAGGTGAATTAGACGATGGAATCACAGATATTAAACAAAATATGAATGAACAAGACTCTAAGTCACAAGTTGAAGCTTTAAATGTTAAAATGGACCAAATGGCTCTAGAAATAGAATCTATTAAGCAGTTTCTTAGTAGGCTAGAAAGCAAATTAGTACGATAATAAAGAAAGCTTATTATTAACGACAAACATTCTATTTTTAATAAATATTTTCAAAGAGCATTTATTTTATTTCATGCACATTTTTGCGGTTTATTAATCCAAAACTTAAACCTCTCATTACTGTATATACTAAATTTCACTAAATAAAACGTTGATTTTTAAAGAATATACATACAAATACTGCTTGGTAAAAATCATATTGTATTATTACAAAACTCCTGCCAATTCTTATAAAGAAAATATATGAAAACTGTGACAAAACTAATTTCTCCTATTTAGATTTTAAAAGTAAACCGTCTTCAAGATTTCCGCTTGTAGATAAGTAGCATGAAACTGTAATTTGCATTTAAATACGAATACGTCACCGTGAAACAAATTTCCAGTTAAATCCTTCGGAGACGGTCTCGTTCTGCAACAAATTGCATTAAGAAGCGCATTTATTGCAATGAAATGTGTCTGTAGTGGCACGGTGGATTATTTAGGCATTCATATAATGCGACTTATTTAGGCAGAGTATAAAATATAATGACACATTTTGACTTGACATGCTGTGGCTAGAAAGCTACTTGGGCCAGGTTAGGATATGTGTCAATTCAAAGAAACTCCGTGAAGCAGCGAACAAGTTTGGTTAAAACTACTGCCCCTTACCCCACTCTCCTCCCCCACTCTCTTACACACTCTTACACTCCTTTAACTACTACTCTCTTTTCTATTCCGTAAATCCCCCAAAACGTCTCGACTGAATTTTATATCCTTACCCGTTTTAAACATACGTACTGTAGAATTCCTAGTTTTGCCATCTCACCGCAACAGATAATATCAACGGTTTTATGTGCCCTTCGAAGCACGGAAGAGATCATAAGCATCAGATTTGGCACTAGCAATCAACAATGCACTCTCTATCCGAGTTAAATTTACGAAGTATGTACACAGTGTTTATCACAGAAACGAAAAATGCTGAAAAATATGTACCAGCAGACCTTACAGGTGCACCCGCTGAGTGACTGGTGGCAGAACTGACATATAGAGACGACCACCTGTCACAGCATGTATACCACCACCAGGACACTGCGGACGTTTGTAACAAAAAAAACATTGCACTCTCCGCTCGTACCCTCTGCTATGTACTGACCGATCACCAACAATGAACAAGACAGGCTATAGGCGCATCAGGCTGTGACACGCAATTTAATCTGCCCAAATTCTAGGAAATTTAGTATGCACTAGCAGCAATCATTCGATTGCATTGTACTAGGATAGTTTCAAACACGGCATAATTTACCGACCAACGCATCTACAAATTGCTGGAATCAAACAGCGCTGTTGAATATCAATGAGTTTTGAATCATGCTCCCTCATAAATAGAGTACATATTTGATTGAAATAATGAACAGTATTCATTAAACAAAATCACATATTGTAAATTGTATATTGACTTATAACTAAAACATAATTTAAATATAATAATCGAAACGACATGCACATATGTAGATTATTTTAAATATATTAATAACACTTTTTGGTTCAAAATTTAGCAAAGTCGATTCGACGACTCGACAATTAAGTAGAAAATAAGACGTCCATAACACATGATGAATTTTTAATAGGTATTGTTATGGACTCTATATATGCCTTTTAAATAATTATTTGTAAAAACTTAATAGACGTCTTCAAGAAAGATAGGAAAAGAGGTCTCCTTCAGGGCCAGTACATTAGCAATTCCGCTGATGCGTTCGTCTCACTAGCTGGTGCCTTAGTGTCTGTGACCGCTTTCCTTTAGGCGGCCTATATACTTTGTGCAATTCTTCAGACTATGAAAACAGTCTACTACCAGCCGGCTAAAGCATTTCTGGACTTAGTCGCCGGCCTAGTTTGCAAACTCACGAACGTGAAGAACGACAAAATGGCGGGTCTATTCAAAATGGCGGATCTGGAACTGCCGAGACATATTGAAACTGTTGACGGCTTTTGCCCGATTTTCAATCAAGGGTATTTTGTATGCGGGGTAAATGTTTGTTTTATTTTGTTTGCCATTCTTATTTATCCTCGTAACCATAGCGGCTCTAGTTTGGATAGGGATGCAAAACAACCGGGGGCGGTTAAGGTTTGGGTATATGCGTACGAGATTTTTATACGTATACATATTTATTTAAACTTCATTGACCACTATTATTATTATTGCGGTACAATTGGCGAGCTTAATGCATAATGCATTAACTACCAGCTAACCAGTAGGCCAAACAGATATACACGAAAAGCGGTATGGTGCGAGTATCACCTAGTATAGAAGAGTA